>CAJUYH010000507.1:51144-64530 GCA_910591685.1 Galerucella tenella | reverse complement strand
ATGATTTAGTTTTAGATTCATATTTAGTCTTAATTACGGATTTTTTAACTAATTTACTCCGTTCAATTGTCTCAAGCAAGTCGGCGCGGTCACTTAAAAATGTTTTCAAATCTTCCAGGGTGGGTTTAGAAGAAGTTTTGCTCCTAAACTCTTCATATTCCCTAGAAGTTACACTATCTAATTTTTTAACAACGAGATGAATAATAAGAGTGTCCCAACTTGAAGTGGGTTCCTTTAATGTCTCTAGCGCGCGTAAATGTTTTGTTACATTATCCAATAATTTTCGGATGCAATCTGAAGATTCCTCTTTGATATGATCTAAATTGAAGAGACTACTAACGTGATTATTTACCAAGATTCTTTCATTGTTAAAACGAGAGCAAAGAAGAGACCAAGCTGTGTCATAATTTGCATCACAAAACTCTAGCGAACGAATTATTTCCGAAGCACTTCCTTCTAAAGAAGCACGAAGGTAGTGAAATTTCTGAACATTGCTTATGGTTGTATTGGCATGTATAAGAGATGTAAAAACGTCTCTAAATTCCAGCCAGCTTTCAAAGTTACCGCCAAACTTTTTCAAATGAATTGTGGGTAGTTTAATATTGTTAATATTTTGACCTTGGTCATTAAAATTACTACAAGTTGATTGCGGACAGGGTGGAACTAATGTGTCAGGCGGTGCAAACGATTTTGCCTTTGCGCATGCAGCATAAAAGGCTGAACTAATAGCTTCCCGTATTTTAATTTCATTATCCAAATCCTGGACAATGATATCAATTTCTTCTTGAATGCGGTCGTAATGTTCTAATTCCGATAAAAAAGATTCATATCTTAGCTCAATTTCTAAAAGGCAGTTTTTATCTACTACAACGTGATCAGGATATTTCGATTCTAAATTGGCTAAATATTTTTCAAATATTGTAATTTTACCCTTTATGCTAGCTCTTTTGCGAATAAGAGTCTCCATGATAACAATTTACCGAGTGAACAAAGAACAATAGTAAAACAGTGATATAGTTCAAACAAAATACCTAGTTATGTAGGTATTCAAATTATACAACCAAAACTAATTTTTATAAACGAACGGATTTACTGCGAAAGCAACAAAATATAAGCACCAAAAGGCCGAAACTATTTATATATGCAAAAGTAAATACCTACGCGACATGTATTTTCTTTCTACTAAACAACGGGTATTGTAGGTAAATTGATTAGATATTCAAAATAAAATACCTACCTGTCTAAAACAATAGAAATATTTGATAACTACTTAAGCGGGAAATTACTATTTTTAGTAACACGAATCAACTATTTTTATGCATTTGCTTAAACTTAAATCATCGAAAGATACTTTAATTATTCCTATCAAATAAAGACTAATTACACGCGAATTTTGTATTCATTTGCAAAACAACTAAAGAAAATTGTTACTTGATATAAATAGTTAAATTTACTAAAACAACGAGATGTACGGGAATATTTTAACTATATATCGAATCAAAAGCGAATTTATTTTGCAAACTCAACAACTATTGAACTATAAAAAACGGTAGGATAGGATAATAAAGGAATTTATTTGGCACTCACTGTTTTCTAGAAGAAAGCCGCTAATGTAAACAAGCTGCACCTGTTTCTTCTATTACCAATCGCATCAAAAAACGCCCATAGCAACAGCAGATTTGGCCGGCAAAGTGTCTTGATGATTATTTAATCCAATCGGTTAGAAGGACCATATGTTGAATATACTACTAGTGGACTGTATTATAGATTTTGTTTCACTTCTAACGTTGAAAAAATAATATTTTCTATCAATTTTTATACAATATATATTTATCAGTCGATATAAAAGAATACATGTTTCTACATTTGAGTGTAGTTACCGACTGCCCTTGGCTCGAACGAGAGAGTCGAGAGCAAAACAGGTGCTTTCAGAAATTGACAGTGTTGCCACATTTTACAAAAGGCAATGCATTTGATGAAAAATAGAAAAATGTCATCAACATGAATAATAAAACCCAACAATATCGTTAATTGCCAAAATTAAAACTAAAAGCCTTTTCGAGCTTTTAAATTGACAGCAGCCGACTCTCCTTTTTACATGCCGGATTATCCTCGTTTAAAGAAAACCGAAAAAAAACTCTAAATTGAAACTTTAAACGAGTTTTAACTCGTCTTATGTTTACAGTAATTCAATACGGATTATCTTCACGAAGCGGAAAGAGGTTTACACACCGTGTCCCAAGTTATAGTTTACAGACAATATATCGTTTGATTTGAAAGATAATAAAATACTTAACAAAATTGTGAATGGTATCAAAATTCATAATGACGTATCAGAGAAACTTAACTTCAGTAGGTAGTGAGCGAGACAGCCAGCCGGTCGCCGGTCTTATTAGCTGTGTTTGCTGGGTGGTTGGCTATGTCAAACGTCACGTGTTACGTCAGACGTCACGTCAAACGTCTTGTGTCACGTCACATCGTTAAACCTGTGCGGAGAGGAGCGCTCTCTTTTGAAATTTGACTTCGAGAGAGGACAGACACTGAATTGAAGAAAGTTTCTTGAAGACAAGTAAGGTTTGACGTAACACATTACGTTTGACGTAACCAACCACATAGCAAACACAACTGATAAGTCCGGCGACCGGCTGGCTGTCTCACTCAACTGCCTCTCTACCTACTTTTTTCACTTAACAGTCTTTTGGCAGGGACTCCCTCACTTTTTTCAAATGACACTCCCTGTATATTTTTGTTGAAAATTGCAGTCTTTTTTCTAAAATTGGCTTCTCTATATACCCACGTGTCTGTTGTTTTATATTTGACACAACGGCTGTTAAATAAGGGTACTTTCAGTATACTTTGACAGTATTTTCTTTGTGAAAATACTGCCCTGTTATTATTACAAATAGTGGAAACTTTTGAAGTTCAGCCTGCAGGTGTGCACGTGGAGAGTCTTAACCTAGACAATGAAAATCGTCTTGATGATATACTTACGGTAGATGACGCTGCACTAAAGCTACACTTAACGAATGTCGAAAAGCGAGGAAAACCTGGAAGGATTTTGCATTAACGAGGAACATGTTGTAGTGAAAAATGAACAAATTCCGTTTTAACGAGTGTTCCGTCAAGGGTGTGGAGAGGGTGTTGAAAATAAAAGCTTTCAATACTTATTATGAAATTTTGGCTGACTGTACGACTAGATCTGCAAAATATATACAGGATGAGACAGAACTAAATGTAGCAAAATATTTAGTTTCATTTAAAGTATTCAAAATATTTCCAAAATTACAAAGATATAAACGGTGTCTCTTTGAAAAAACGAAGTTTAATCAGAATCTTGCAATATTTTCATTATACTTTGTAGTTTTGGCACAAATTATCAACTGTCTATCGTTGTGAGTTACAAATGTGTCTTTAATAACTTTCTAAACTGGTTCCGCAGGTATTTTACTGAATATTTACAGAAATGTTGAAATCAAATTATAGCTAAAATATATGCTCTCATTTTTGGTCCATAATCAATTGCAGCAAGTTGAAGCACCTGTTCGTTTTGACAAGGCATGTGTCTAATCAAAGGAAAAATTCGGCCAGGAAGTAGAACACGTGCTTGAGCTTTTGCAATAAGTTTTAACCAAAACTGTATTCTCTATCTTTTAGTGCATAAGTTTCAAAACAGTACTGTACCGGAAAATTGTAGCTACTCATTCAGGATCCATGTACAATCATAAGGTCTGTTCTCACAAACATCACAGACAGTCTCTGACAATCCGGATACGGCGCAAAGACTGTCTGTGATGCTTGTGAGAACAGACCTATAGTAGCACATGTTTTAACAATTTTGCGGTTATAAATTATTATAATTAACATGTCATTGCACTCCACTGTTTCTGTTCGTGTTTCATTTGTTGAATTGTTTTTGGATTAACTTTATAACTACTATTATTATAATTACAGAGCCAACAAAGCAAAGCGAATCAATTAAAAACTGCTCTATACTTTGGCAAGTTTATCTGAAGCCGTGAAAGGAATGCAGTCGAAAGCATTCGATATTGCCACGTTTAACTATGAAAAAGCTAAAGTGCTAAGTATGTAGTGATAATAATTAGAAAAGGGACTTTTTATTATTAACAATATTAACAATGATTGAACGTCAATTCTTCAATGTGATTGTTTCCTTGGATTTTTTCTATTAACATTATTTTTTCAATTAATGAATATTAAAAGATGAACACTTTTCCAAATTTGTTATGGGCTTCTTCAAGCTCTGGCAGCGTTGTACAAAAACCATAATTACCACAACCTCCGAATTACATTATTGGTGATTTTTATCGACCAGCTGACTTCTTATTGGCAAGCGCGTGCGTGTGTTCTTCCCTCTCACTTCCTCAATTGACTGATATTTATTTATCCAGTGGCGTTGGTATTGTCAGTTACCTTTGTATTTCCAATTTTACTTGGTAAAATAGGTACCGTACGCCATTTGTACGTTTATGACAGATATCGCCATGTTTCCTCGCCTCTTACCGATGCTCCTTAGCTTCAGATAATCTTGCCAAACTATACATCTCTTTCTCTAGGGGATTTGCTAGCCTCTGATTTTTTGTTTTTGTTTTGGTTTATCACCCAAAGATTAATAAACAAAAACCTATTGGGTTTAATACTTTTATTGGCTGCACTGGAGATTTAGATCATTAAAAACGAAAACCAAATCAAAATTGAAGCATCCACAGTGAAGTCAGAGTTAACGGAATAGGAAAGTAAGGTTGTAATAATACATGAACCTCGACATTTACGTAACCTCCGTAAATGCATTATTATTTTACGTCTCTTGTTCATGATAATCACGACCTACTACTTATTTTATGGGTAATAAACAAGATTTTTACAGGGTTGAAACAGAAAATATTAATTCCCTTTTTGCCCCCATGCCCATCGAGCGTCAATCTTCTGTACATTTGTAGGTGAATGTCGTGAAGATGGAAACCATGTATAAGGGGTGGTCCGACGAGTTGATACACAGAAATATGTTATTCCCGTTTTGCCCCCCATACCAAGAGCGCAATGGAAAGCAGTATTCCAGGAGCGCTATTCTGAACTCGTTTCGGAGAGAAATGGCTCTCCATGTACTGAATCAAATGATCCCTCTGAGCGATATTATAACGCTAAGTTTTGATAGAACAAGAAACTCCTTCAAAATAATCAATATCTGTACTTATCCTATCCTTGAGACTTGAAAAATATATATATATATGTTAAGGCCAGATCAATTCTTCAATGCTAGTTGACTCGAGCTTGTTTCGAGTTTTTGAGGTTGTTAATGTTAATATAAACATGAATTGTATCGTTCATGATAACAGATAAAAGATATGTCACTAACACTATCTATCATCTAATTATATGACCCTACCACCCCTACCTTCCAACGAAACCTAAATATAACCTCTAATATTCTTCTTCTTTATCCTTTATTGGGTGATATCACAAGGGATAATTTGCTCTAATCTTCAACGCGCACTTCGGTTTGTTTACAAACTTGACAGTTTCCCTCAATGGCCACATGTACCGAATCGAGTGACGTCTCTGTACGGTCGGCGATCTTTAAAAATTGAATTAAATCACATTTATTCATTCGTTTCGGTCTCGACGTTCGAGTGGGGTGTTGTCTCTGAAGTTGATCAATTATTCAAACAGCACACCAGCCCCGTCCGTGGAATTTAAATTTCAGATTTTTGATGAAGGAATATTTAAAAGGTTTTCAATCTCTTGATGCGGCCGTTGGACAAACAAACACGGATATTTTGAGGATACGGAATTTTGTTCCAGAGTAATTAAATTATCATAATCAAATGGAGAACGTAGAGGAAGTTTTCGGATATTTCGATTTCAGAAGTGGGATTTCAGAAAATGTTCGTGACACAATGATTGTAAATCTGTTTCAACGTTTTAAATATTTCAGTGCTACCAACTTACAATATAAAAATTGCTTGAACAATGTCAAAAATAGTATCAAACATAACTAACTGGATTCTAGCCCATTAGCTTTTGAATACCTGATTCTGTTCTCTGAAACGTTTGAGACATTTTAAGACACTCTAATGCGTTTTGAGGTATCTGTAAAGCAGGGATAGTGAGTGTAGGCCCACAGCACTTAGGCCACATGTGACCCATTGTACGTCCTCCCGAGGAGTTGTCCTCCTAGGTCATCGTCCATCCTGTCCTTCCCAAGAAGCTGGACAGGTCACTAGGAGACATCTCCTTTATATCGGCAGGTGTAGGCCAAGACTTACCGAACACACACTCTCTTATTGACGATAACTCCGGACACTCGCATAAGACATGCTTGACAGTTTCATCTTCCTGTTCACACATCCTGCATAGAGGGTGTCCACTAGCCCCATAGTCTGAAGGTGTTTTCTCAGTTGACAGTTGCCAATCAAAAATCCTACTGTTAAACGTAGGTTTTTCCTGGTCATCGTCAAATATTTCTTCGGCGCTAGCTTCCCAGGGTGATCCAGGTGATCCTGGCAAGACTGCATCCTTTGATTCCATCCCATCTCTTAAGGGATTGGGTATGGGTGTAACGTTTGCGTAACGCTTGCCTAGTTCCGCAATTGTCGAAGACGTTAGGCCGTAGGTGTCACAGGGTTCTAAAATTTTCAGTCTAGCTGCTTCCCTGGCGCTAAAGAATCGGCGGTGCGATTTCCTTTACTCCTGTCGTGCCCTTTAATCCACCTCAGGATAATGTTGTTATCTGAAAAGGAATTTCTGGTTAGTTCTTTTGTGGCAATTGAGATACCAGCTAGTTCTGTTTGAACCACGTTGGTATTGTTTCTTATTCCGCGTTTTGTGGTAGCTCATGTATGTAGCGTGAAATGACACATACGTCATTCAAAATGAAAGTTTTCTATAACTAGTCTAAGAGCCCTCGTATGTTCTGACTATTAGCACCTTAGGCTTTTAGCTTTAATGGATTTTAATCAGTGCAAAAACTATTTAGGTACACACTCCGGTAAATTGTCAGTTTCCCTAACTTCGTTAAAAGTTGCTCTAGCTCGTAATTTCGAACAATGCTTTTAAAATATTCAAATGAAGTAACTCATAATATGTGGGATACGCCAGAGAACGGATTGCAAAATCTTGTTGCTTGAGCTGAAGCTAAGGAAAAAGTGGGCAAGGGAGACGAACACGTGATTATTTCCAGTATACCTGATGATGTATTGATTGGCTGAAACGAGTGCACATTATTGGAATTGTGAGTGCCTATAAGCTTTTAAAAAACGTCAAAAAGGTTTAAACTATAATTGAGTTGATTTCTAATAGGATATTATTCCTTATGAAAATGCAAATCACTATATTTGTTTGAATAAAAATATTCAATTATTGCATAAAAGCAGAAAACTTAGTTCACTTCGCACTTACAAAACAATCTTGGTTTTGCTGATTTTTTTTATGGCAGTGAACTTGAATTTTCTAGACACGTCGAGAACGTATACAAGAATCCATGTCATTGGAGGGCAACGACCTCTTTTCTACCTTCGTCATTCGATCAAGTCAACTCAAGAATGATATCTTACATAAATGGTAATGATATTACCCATTGGTATGCTTCTGTCAGGGGAGAGCGAAGCAGCACCTAACCATTAAACAAGTTTTTTTACAAAGCTGTTTAAAATGTTATAACAATACGCGATTCCAATTAACAAATATTTTACATTTTATTATTAAATTTATTATGCAGTTTGAGATTACATATTATGTATATTGAAAACTACTATAGAACCAAACAAAATTTCAACGTCAAAATATTTTATTACTCAACATATTCTCCTCTTAATTGGATACATTTATTACAGTGAACCTGCAACGTCTCTAGACCTTTCAAAAAAAATTTTTCTTCTTGCTCTGCAAACCAGACCTCTACAGCTTTTATTACCTCCTCGTTGGAAGAAAATTTACGACCTTTTAAACTTTTTTACAGTTGAGGAAAGAGATAATAGTCGGACGAAGCCAAATCTGGTGAATAAGGGGGGTGTTCTAGTAATTCAAACCCTAAATCACGAATTTTTTGCATGGCAACATGAGATTTGTGGATATGGGATAACATCCACTGCACCAAACAGAATCAGCAAGTGGTGCCAAGAGAAGAAAGGAACTATCTGTAAACATTCGTTTTTTTCTGCTTCTGCTTGTTTTTAAATAATAAAGTGTAGTTCCATGGAAGTTGAATTCCGGTCTCCCCTACGTCGGTAACGTCAGTAGAGTACCGTTCCAGCTTGATATATATAATTACGTGTGCTTTTTAACTAACGGTATAATCGAAGAAGATGTAGAAGGCTGCTGAGTAACCTACTTAAATCGTGGATAGTAATTTGAAAGGTGATTATTTGTGAAAAAAAATTGATAAAAAACAATGAAGGCGTTAAAACTGTGGTTGGCAAATTAATTTTTTTTTCAAAGTACTGTCTGTAAATTATTTGTATAAACTCGTTTTTAAATTGGTTTAATAAAACATTAAAAAGGTATTAGAACTTCTTTTTTTTCGATAAAATCCCCCATTTTATTCAGTACACTTTTTAAAACATGTTCTTTAATATCACAGATTCTTTTTTGTATTTCGAGGATTGATAATATTGTCTCGTAAAATCCAACTTTTTCTATGAAAAACAAGCCAGAAAAAAATATTTTTTGAGATTCTGTGACACATTATTTCAGTCAACTTATTATTGTTTATTTTCTGCTTGGAAAGTTTGGAATTTTTTTTTAAAGTATCTGATTTATAACCTCACGGCAGCCACACTTTAGCATATATAGCACTATAAATTTTCTGAAAGTAGACAGAAAGAAGAATAAAATGGAGAAAGACAGGAATATCAAAAAGCATTATTTGAAATGGGAGAAAATGAGTAAAAGCACACCAGAGCTCTTGTTGTGACGGTCGCTGTGATTGATTATTTTTTATATTCGTACCAGCGTATAAATTTTCAATATCTCACTGTAAATGTATTTTAAAGTTATATGTGAGCTTCAATGAAATCAGGAAATCGATGGCAGATAGCATATATTTGCAAATTTGACATTGGAATTCTGAGTAACGAGAAACTTGCATCAGGGTCGGCGCTAGCAGTTTCGCGGATAAAAAATCGGCGCCCAACGTGGGGCTTATTTAAGTTACTAAAAATAAATTGAACCATCAAGTTCTCTATCACCTAACTATGATTAGCCAACAGAATACACCACTGTTGGTTTTCCTGAAGGTATAACAATGTTTTATAAAATACAAGATGTCTCAAATCATCGGTAACATACATAATAAATACCGGAAACACTCTGAACCTTTTTTCCGCGTAAATTGAAATATTTTGTTTTTTGTTTTGAACAGTTATTTCGTATTGAGTACTTTTTTATGTTATCAAATCGAGTTCCTGGACAATCACTTATTTATACATCACTTACCGTTGAAATGACGACGCGTTACGTAACTTTTTTTGCTATTCCACTTTCACCATGGAATTTTATTGAAATAAAAAGCATCACGTTATTAATAATTGAAAAGTAATTCAACTTACTTCAAGATTAAAATCCCAAAAGGTACAAATAATCCCACTGGTGGCTAGTGCATAAGCGCTGCAGTGTTCCCAAAAAAATCTACTAATTAACTGGTCCCTTCAACAAATATAAAATTTATAATATATTTTGTAAGGCATTCGCATTGTCAAAATGATGGAAAAACTGGGTCATACAAACGTGTTCTGCGAGCTCTTTCAAACACCCGCGCTGCACCTTTCTTTCCCTTGACGGTCTAAAACTAGGCCGTGATTTTAACAGGATAGTTCGCTGCATTTACTACAGCGCAGCGAGGCATACGGTACGGTTGGATTTATCTAATTTTTTCGCGAATTTCTGATATGAGGATTTACTGGTGACAATTATTATATAAACTGTGGATTAAATAATAGCAAACTACGTGTGGATGCTTGAACAATTATATACGTGATATTATTTAAAAAATGTCCTCAGGCTTCGCATCAAATCCCATTAACCTCGTTTTTGCAAGCAATTATTTTGAGCCACTCTGTGTTTCAACGCATTATACTCTGTATCTGTCTACGAGCTTATATTTTTCGTACCTCCAGGTGGAAAATATATTTTATTACGAAGAAACCAAGTTGTTATGAAGGATAATGGTCATCCAAATGCCAAGTCACAATTCATAGTTCAATTTATTTGAACTGTCATTTTCAGAGATTGTTAAAAATAATAATATTGAGCATAGTGGGGGACGAGATTTAAGACGTTTTCCAATTTATTTACAAAGTTGTACTGGCCTGTCAGTGACACGTTAAGTTGATTTCATAGGCCAGTAAATATTGAATTCTATCTCGCACTAAATTTCAAACCCAATTTTTTTCTTCAAGTTTAAGATCACAGAAGGATTTCTCCAAAAAGGACCTAGTTAAAAGACTGTTGAGCTACTGGTCTCTT
This sequence comes from Galerucella tenella, assembly GCA_910591685.1. Taxonomy (NCBI): domain Eukaryota; kingdom Metazoa; phylum Arthropoda; class Insecta; order Coleoptera; family Chrysomelidae; genus Galerucella; species Galerucella tenella. The sequence goes on along the minus strand of CAJUYH010000507.1, from coordinate 54,051 downwards.
CACATAAAAAAAGCACAAAAAGCCTAATGGTGCGAAGAGTCGAAGCCTCTGACTGGTAGTGCCGAACTACTCAATCAATCAACCAATGGAGCACACGTATATGCATGTCACCTAGAGGACTACTACTACTACTACTAAATGTGCAGGCGAGCCTTGTCCTGGACAAACTCAAGCCAAGGTTCCGGCACCGAGGCCACTGGCGGGCCCAGCTCTGCAGCGCTTAGAATCCATTCTAGCCGCACCACGTTCCGCCTTGCAAGATTAGCAAGTCATTCTCGACATTCGTTAGCAAGTCCTGAGTTGCTGGTATACCCACTCAGGGCTTTAATTGCTACCTGACTGTCGGAGTAGATGGTTATGCGTCGATCCACATAACCTCTGTCTAGGTTTATCTGCGCACATTCCAAGATAGCATATATCTCGGCCTGATATGCAGATACTCCATCACCCAATGGTACACAAACTTGTGTTCTTGGGTTCCTGGAGTAAATTCCAGCCCCTGCTCTATCACCGGAGCATGAGCCATCTGTGTACCAGACGGTCCCATTAGGCTGTGTATTCCTCTCTTTTTCCCAGGACTCTCTAACCCGGATCATGGCCCTGTATGGGGTAGCGAAGTAGTACTTACGCAGGCATTCATCAGCCGGTCGAGCCAGAACTGGAATATCTTCCAGGAGCCGGAGCTTCTTGACGTGCCTGCACTTTTCCCCTCTTCGCACGTATCCCAGCCGTTTCAAGCGCAGGAAAGTCAACCCGCCTCAGCCTCGACAACATGGTGAAGAGGCCGAAGACCAAGGATCACTTCCATCGCAACAGTTGGTGTAGTCCTCATGCAGCCAGTTGCCCCCAAACTGACCACAATTTGAAAGCGTGCCAGTTGTGATCTAGCCGTGACCAAGGTTACCCTCGGCAAGCAGAACTAACTGTAGAACATATCCTATTTTAGTGCGACTGGTGAAGGTTCAGTTTCAAATCTATTAGGCTTTTTTTTGGGCCGAGATGGGAAACTCATGTTTCGAATGGGTCCTTAACCATTACCCAGACAGTGTTGAACTCCTTCCCACGGGAATGCCTACCAACCAAACCCCACCTCAAACTCTGTTACTCCCGCCTTGGAATCACTACCCTAGCATACTTCAAGACGGGCGGCGGTCCCTCACACACACTGGTGAAGGTTCAGTTCCAAGTCTATCAGAACCAGTCTATCAGAATGTGATCTAAACTAGATCATAGTGGAGGAACCCAAAGGTGGCTAACCATATCAAATTTAATTTAATTTCTTGAAAATATTAGATGTTATTGTACACAAATAAACTTATTTCAAGTAGAATAACCGTATTTTATATCTCCATTTTTCTTTAAACATCAAATATTCTCTCAATAGCCCAACGAAGCGGACACGGAATTATCTCACCGAACAATCTCCTTTTGCTGAGATTGGCAATACTTCCGCTTTAACCGCTGTCAATTTCTCAGCGAAGCCAATTTATAGACAGGGCGACTATAATTTCCCGCCTCTGACAGCCGAGTTATTGCCAGTTACCTTTATTAAACCATACATACACCCAGATAAATATTTTCAGTCGGTCCTAATGAGAATTTCGTATTAAATTCGGGTTTAAAGGTGATAAAAAAAATGTTATTTCCATTAAATATCTCCTAGAAAGGTTGAAAAATTTTATTTGTGGACTTACCCGAGGCTGGAACTCTTCTAGAACCAGACTTTTGAATGTTTCAATCGCAGAAATATTTCTATACTCGATAAAACTAAAAAGGAAACGGATCCAATCAGTATACTGACACAAACATATATGCTGACAAAAAATTTCCGACTGTTATTATTAACGAAGAATGGAAAAGAATTTAGCCGGGCTTACGTAGATAACGCGTTTGGCGGCTCTCCTTCCAGAGTCAATCCTCCTCGTCAACTGCTACAACTACATAAAACTTTGTTTCTTCTCCCAACATTTTTGAGTACATAGAGTATTGGAATGCAATAATCCTTTAACAATCAAATGTAATTAATTGAAATTTGTAATGGAGAACCTCAGAATCACTTTTCTGTATGTACCGATTCCTCTACCGGCAAACAAAGAAATCGAGTTCGGATAATGAGAAGTTAAAAAATGAGAAAATGATGGTAAAGGAAGAAAAGGTCGTCAGGTCACGGTTCCATGCCAATGCATCGAAACGAGGTCGACGAACTTGAAAATACCGCAGAAGCCTTGACATCAGAGAGGTGGTTAGAGAAGATACACGTCTAAATATTATTTAATTGCTTTCATTTAAATATTTATATAGTTTAAAACAAACGAAAAATGAATTTAAATGGTAATAAATTCGTTTTTAATATTTTATAGCACAGCGGGATACAGATAACGTCTAGCCCGTTAGTGTAGACTTGATAATTTAAATAACCCCACAAAAAGGGGACTAATTGGGGATCTTTACACTGTCTCACTGTTTCACATCTTGTAGAAGTGTATATCACTCACATGTATTCCTCTTACCGTCTTGGAATCTATTTACCTCTTGTTGAGTCCGCATCTTATCGTCAACACCAATTTTCATTAAAATTTCAATTCTCTCACATTTAATCACAGGCATTGCAACAAAACAGTTTGTCGTTTGATATTTTATCACGTCATCCTTCACTTTAAATGTAATTTTAAAGTCATAAACAACTTTTGATTCCACCCTTGCAAATGTAATATTTCTCTTCCCCCATTCAGTCGATAACATCTATGTGCGGGAAAAGCGAGATAAACTTGGTGAAAATTGAGTTTCCTTCTGAAGATAGCCGATCGGGAATTGTGGTAATGGCTCTTCGAACAAATAGAAGTGGAAAAAGAAGTATTTTTTTGTGTTTAAATTGAGATGAAAATCGAGTAAGAACAAAAGTTTTTT
>CAJUYH010000507.1:20164-43728 GCA_910591685.1 Galerucella tenella | reverse complement strand
TTTCTGACTGGTCACTGTCAACTAAGGAAACACCTCCATACTATGGGCCTAGTGGACACACCTCTATGCAGGATGTGTGAACAGGAAGATGAAACTGTCAGGCATGTCTTATGCGAGTGTCCGGAGTTATCGTCAATAAGAGAGTGTGTGTTCGGTGAGTCTTGGCCTACACCTGCCGATAAAAAGGAGATGTCACCTAGTGACCAGTCCACCTTCTTGGGAAGGACAGGATGGACGATGACCTAGGAAGACAACTCCTCGGGAGGATGTACAATGGGTCACCTGTGTCCTAAGTGCTGTGAGCCAGCCTACAGTCACCCTTCCTACTCTACAGATACAGAGATGTCTAGTAATGGGGTATGGCATCTACTCACACATCTCTGCAGAAGTTTTTGTAATGTTTAATAATAACACAACTGGAAAGAGAAGAGGAATAGGGAAATATTATTGAATAAAACAGTTTGGAAAATAATTGAGAGCTAACAGATGGTTCTATTTTTCTTAAAGTTTGTAAAATTATTAAACTATTTCTAAATCAATCTTCCGAAAATGGAAAGCGAATTGATAACTTTGGACATAACAATCAAAGTGATGAAAATTGAACAATATTAAAACTAATTTTGAGCTAGAAAGATCTCTTAGTTGTTTCTATTGAAGAAAATTGAATATCTACAACCACTATTCTCTTTTTTCAATATCCTGGAACTTACTAATATCAAGACGAGCCATTTACAAAATTGCACTATTGGAAAAGTTACCCCTTCAAGTATTTTAACCTCATTCGTCACTGTTTGTATGCCAACTTGTACTTTAAACGGTTTTCTAATATTTTAAATGGATCGTCTACCCAGCAATGCCAACAAAGAAACATAAGCAATTCCTTTTCCAAGCATTAATCACTTAAGCGAGTCAAATTCTGACAAACGAATTGTGTGGAGAACAATTTTTTTGTACTAACTGTTCGGAAGATCAGGGAGTAAATACGGCAAGCATTTGACTAAGTGTAATTACTTTGGAAGTTTTTGTAAAATGTTGGAAGTTGATGATCGTTTATGATGGTTGAAATGGAAAGTTCTGGTGTTCCAAGATTTAAGAGCCACTTGTACAAACCGTGATAAAAATCGACAAAAAATTGGAAGATATAAAATAATAGAAGTTTTCGATGTCTTATTTTTTTAGAAGATATGGATGGCATTTTTTATCAACCACGATATATTTTTCAAAGTTGGTGAATCCTATACACAATTTCTTGTTCAAACTAACATCACATGCACTTTTAAATCAATTACAATTAACGAAGAACATTGTTAAATCAAATTAATAAATAATCTATTCTATCGAGAGCATCGTGTAGCTTTCTAGTCTGAATACTTTGTATGGAATTGGTGAAATCGTCGATTATTGCTCAACTTGGTATCTTATCAACAAACATACCATCAGTATTGGGTTTGATGTAGAGATGGAACGTACTTGTAACTATAGTTAATTTAACAAAGAACTGAAAGTTTCACTTACATACCATCCCCAAAGTATGCACCATATGAGAAACTTTTTTATGGGTTGTTAGAGAAAAAGTTATTTTTGTGCATCCCCTAAAACAAGCACCAATAAAATTCAAAAATTTGTTTCAAAGACTAGAGTAAAGTGCCCGTACTTTTAAAATTCCTTTACTTTCTTGCGGAGCCTCAAATTATTTCCGTAAAAATTGTATTCTTTCTCAAAATCAACTAGTTTAATTCTAGTTGAAAGTCTCTCGAGAATCTTTGTTGGAAACATTTTTCCATATAAGCGCGTCTAGATCGCTCCTGGCAGAATGCACTTTGCTGTACATTCCTAACCTACAAATCGTATTGTGTATACATGTGATGGTATCGAACTTAAACTAGGTTATTCGGACTACTTCTGAACGGTTGTAAAAAATACATTTTATGTCGAAAACAAATAATGTATCTTCAATTTTAATGCTTTTCACACTCATGGACTTTTGAATTGCAAATTTAACTATTCCTATTTGACAGAAGTTGAGAGATAAATTTAGAACGTTATTTTACTTTTGGTAAATAATTATCTAGCGCAGTGGCGGCTCGTGGTGAAAAATTTAAGGTGTTTTGGAATTTTTGAAAAAAATAGACAGCCAGTGAAAATAACGTTCAAGTACTGCTGAAATTTTCGACAACACCTTATCGCTATAACTTTCTAACCTGGAAGTAGTAAACAACAGCGGCCGGACTATAGAGACATTGATTCCAATAAATTAAAGTGGTCCTTAAAATAAAAAGAGGAAGCCTTGTAATTCTGTTTAGATCTGTCGTTCGGCCAACATCTGTTTCTATGTTTAATTTTAGCATTTTAATTTTTATTGAATAAATATGTACCGATTAATTAAATTCCTAATGTTCGCGAAGTCTTGATATATTTTCTATGAATAAAATTTCGACATTTATATTTCTGTTTCGCTTTAGTCCGTCCGTTAATTACATTAACTTCAACTTGAATAGCTGCAACGTACACAATTACCAGCAAATAAATATCGTGAGGCTTAAATAAACAAGTCCGGTTTATTTGTCGATGGAAACCTAGGGTGCTTTTTACGAAATCCAGAGCACGAACATGCAATATTCGTTTCCGATTGTAGTATAAGTGTCTCTTGAAACCTTTCAACAATAAGAGGTTATAAAAGAGGTCGTTTCCATTTCTTTTTTCTTTCGGCGTATACTGTTATCATGATATAAGAAATATTGCTGCTGATGTTATCTCTATTATTAAAACGCTACGTTTTTATATTACTACTCTTGATAGCTATAACTAGCATATTTAGTCATAGTCGGGAAGAATTTTTTACCTTGAATTCTCCGATCGTGGGAGAAGTGACACTATTTTGACCTGATTTCTATGCGCAAAGCACATCACAGTCGTTTGGGAATATTATGCCCCACTAATTATACAATATACTATTGTCGTCCAGTTTATACAACTAAATACACAATGTACTATTTTTGTATTGTAGGATCTTCGGGTGTAGGTATCTACGCTCAAACTACAGATCTGTGATTTTAATTTGTTCCTTAGGGAGCTAGCGTCCTTTGACTCCCAATTTCAACTAGTTCTGTAGCCTAAGTAAAGTAATGCCGCGTCCACATTATGTCGAATGGTGTCGATCGACAATGCCCTCTATTGTAAAGCGCGTCCACATTATGGATCGACAATGTCGGGCGACCATATCCACACTGGATCGGCATTGTCGATCGACACCATTCGACATCATGTGGACGCGGCTTTACGGACTCCAATGGTTTTCTAACATTCCGTAGCCACAAGTCCAACTAATGAAATATGACATATTTACATAAGAGGGACACAAGGACACCTCCAAACTAAGAGTCTACCGAATAAGTTGGACAAGGAATTTTCGTCCAGGCTGCTTATTCCGGGTAAGAGGAATTTGAAGACAGTTACCAACCTGGTGATTGGACACTGTGCCCTGAGGAAGCAACTGCACAGGATGGGCAAAGTTAGTGAACCTATGTGCCCAAAATATGAACTCTACGATGAAACAACTGGTGTCCTATATAAGAGACACGAAGCTTCTGGAATGGAAGTAGTAGATAACATGAGTAATGGTAGAAAGATTCATTTCAAGTGCCAAAAAATGTTGAGCCCAACCTAAGCGAATGAATGAATGAATGAATGAAGGAATGTTGTGAGTTTCTTTAGATCAATAATCAACAGGAAGTGAAAAAAATGAACTCGCTTTAGCTTGTTGGTTCGATCGCGTTCATGAAAACTCGCTGGTACCGCACCGACAAAGGTTGGGGCAATTGTCACTTCGGCAGCACGATCAACTCGTCTCCTCTATTTTCCTCCCTTGCGGTTTGGCTGGGTAAATAACATTGTGGAAGATATTTGGACATAATTATTTTTAAATTCCAATTGAAATTTGCCACTCCACGCTATGCTGCATAAGTTTAGCTCAAGAATTTTACATTAAGTTCAACAAAGCTCCTTTACGAGTTGATTACATTTTCGCGAAAGGATGTAATAAAAATTTTATGGGATTAAAGTGAGTTTTTACATTTTATGTCAATCGATCGATATACTTGGTCTAAAATAATCTGGGTGACATCATAATTGTTCGTTTACGTGAGACATTAATAGTTCTGGATTCCGACAACATCTGCGATCTCAATATTAATTTTTCATCATTTTATATAAATTGCATCATCTAGTTTTCCATTTTGATTATGTCGGGATTTAAAAGATCATTAATTTTCTGTCAATATTATTAAATATGAATCAATTTAAACGTTTACTTCTTGGTTTATCTTTAGCATCAATTGAGCACACTGTATTTTGGATTGGAATAAATATATACCTTGACTTTAGTTGAATTCTTGTAATGGAGTCAACTACCTATACTCACCGGTATTCTTGAGCCATTTGTCACTATTATCAGCTAAAACATCCTTTGACTAATTTCAATTAGTACATTAAAAGCGAATTTCCAATAATACACGACGTCCCCCGACCGACTAAAGACGAGAAGAGCGAAAAGGGATACGCCAACATTAATTTCACGTGAATAATGTGTGCACTCTATTTTGCGGACCCCTTTGCTCCAACTTTCTCAACGGATTCGAAACGTATTGTGCAAGCATGTGTATAAAAGGGACTTAATGTGTTTTAATCCGCTCTGAGGGATTCTCGTCTAATCAGCGCGGTTAATTAGCCGAAAGTTTAAGGAGTAGGTATAATTGGGAAAATTATCCTTTTTGAACAATTATAAACCCATATAATATACAGATTTATAGGTGTATTTATAAATTTCCCTAAAGATTAATTACCAAGTCTTTACTGGTTAGTTCTACCATTCGGAATTAGCTGAAGAGACTGTGGACATACACACGTTCTCCCTTCTGATGGCAAACCAGATTGGTGTTAAATATCTTGTAGATATACCAACCCCGCTTGACTGTGAAGTGTAATTCAATAGCCGTCGGTGCCTATAGCCCGGGAAGCAGTTGTTGCTTCTTAGTTGAACGGTAACTGTAGAGTAGGGAGGGTGAATGTAGGCTCACAGCACTCCCGAGGAGTTGTAATCCTAGGTCATTGTCCATCCTGTCCTTACCAGGAAGGTGGACAAGTCACTAGGAGACATCTTCATTATATCGGCAGGTGTAGGCCAAGACTCATCGAACACACTCTCTCTTATTAACTATAACTCCGGACACTCGCATAAGACATACCTGAAGGTTTCATCTTCCTGTTCACACATCCTGCATATAGGTGTGTCCACTAGCCCCATAGTATGGAGGTGTTTCCTTAGTTGGCAGTGGCCGGTCAGAAATCCTACTGTTGAACGTAGGGTTTTCCTGGTCATCGCCAAATATTTCTTCGGTGCCAGCTTTCCAAGGTCGCCCAGGGTGATCCTGGCAAGACTGCATCCTTTGATTCCATCCCATCTTTTAAGGGATTGAGCATGGGTGTAACGTTTGGCTAGTTCCGCAATTGTCGAAGTCGTTAGGCCCTAAAATTTTTAGTCCATCCGCTTCAATGCTAATGCAATTTCCTTTACTCCTGTCGTGCCCTTCAACCCACCTCAGGAATATTGTTACCTGCCGAGGCGTCAGCTAAATCTTGGTGGCACTCTAGTACTAGCCCCGATATAACACGTTGTCTGTTCAAGGCTAATATAGGGATTGTCTACTATCAGTGCCGATTGTTATGTTTTTGCCAGAAATTCCTTTTCTGTTTTTGAATAATTATTATTCTGCGATATCTATTCAATACGGAAACTTTAATATTACTTCAATAAATTGAACCCCTATTAAAAATTTTATCCTACGCTTAAAGTAAATGGAAATTTTCAATTCGAAACCCGACTCTGGATTACGTCGTTGTACGAAAAGGCAGCGTCGAGGCGTATGTGCATGTATTAGGGAGCGGCTAGATAGTTATCGTATCTTCACCGTTTCGGTCTCCACCCATCAGGTGAGACGGAATGTACGTCACGCTGAGCATCTACCTTGGAGGATTTTCCAACGAAATGAAAGTGGAAACTGGTAATCGCATAAGGAGGATTCCATTCGTTAATTGAAAATTGCCGGAAGGCTCTAAATCGTCTAGTAGTGTTATGTGATGAACACGGTCTTATAGAGCATTGCGCATTGATAGAGCTGTAGAGTTCATATAATAACCTTTTTGGTGTGCGTCATCGATTGTTAATAAATTTTACCATTCAAAATAGGATGCAGACTTACTATTCGTAGCGGCAATGTGTCTTTTTCTAATGTCCCACTGACAGTTCCCGACAGGTCTGTACTGAATACGATCCTGTTGATTTTATTTATCAAATTCAAAGTTAGCTATGTGTCAAAATGGCAAATAAAATGAACAACATACTGAAATACGTCACAAACGATGACGCACACCAAGAAGGCCGTTGAATGTACTATACAACTTCTTCAAAACGGAAATGGAGGTCTAAGGAAAAAACGTCTCGAATTGCATACAAGATTTTTTCTACGAATAAGTATATGTCCCTTTTTTGCTACCAATTTCTATTTTGCTGCTTAAGAGATGAACGGATAGAATATACGTACTGTATAGTAAATATACAACATGATAATACTTCCTTGATTTATCGGTGAAGGGAGAGAGAGTAACAGTGACTAAATATTTGCCATAAATTATGAAATTAACACCAGAACGTGAACATCAAATTTCCTGAAGGTGTTTAGATATAATTAGCAAAACGGTGATTAATCATACTTATTTTAACTAATAAAGATATTGCGAGACTTTACAGGAACGTTTTGTACTAACGGGTAAACTTTAGGGTGAATTTTATTAGGTACACTTTTGTAATTGAGACAAATTTAATTGCGTGATATTTTAATAAGTGTAGGTAGTAACCAGAGTGCTGTTCCACCTTATATATTGGTACCGTTTTATTATTAGAAATTGAAATATTTCGATTCATGTACAAAAATACAGGGAGTTCTATTTGAAAATAATTGTAATTCTGATTTTAAATTGGTTCTTTTTTTTTCAATGCTCTGTAGAAGTAACAAAAATTTGTAGATGTAAAACAAAACGTTTTCAAATTTGAAACTGACATTTGTTCCTACCATATTTTGTTTCAAATTTATAAGCTTTCAAAATGTTACATCATCTTGGGACATCCTATTCTTTGGACTACACGCCAGCTCGTGAAATGGATGAACCTCTACTATGTACTGATGAAGCAATATTACTAGGCAACCAAAATTCTGTTGCATTTGTTTCACATTCGTGAAAATGTTGAATTTTTCATTACTTCATCAAATATGTAACGACCTGTTTTTCCACGTATCATTATTTTTTTTTATTATCAGTGAATCATTATTTTACTTTTTTAATGATCAAGGAAAATTGATGAATTCTTTTATATCTATATAAAATACGAATACTATCTGTTATCCACTGTTTAAAAATTTAATTGGTTATTAAAGAAATACTATCAAAATCATAATGATGGTTTATATTTTCTAATGTTTATTTATTTTAATAGTTATTACTAGAAATATATTAGTACCGAAATAAAAAACTTTTGCGTTTCAAATTATTTAGAAAATTAAACAATAGGCCAAGAGATCAAATGTTGTTACCAAAATTGTAGTTGAAATTTTGAAAAAATGCTGTAATAGAGGACACTTTGTCTAATAATTACAGACAAAGCTATCCTACTGCGAGCGCGAGACTTGAAAACAGGAGTAATTGATCTTGCACTCAATCCCCTCTACTGTTAAATGAATAGAAAAGCAAGAAGCGACAATTTCATTCAATTTCACCACAATAAGAGCTTAGTAACTATAGGTAAAATTTGATCGGACCATTCATAATCGAAGAAAATCCAACTAGACCTAAGAATTTGAATTCATGACCCACACGATTACCAGATTTACCATATTTGGATTTCTTTTTATAGGTGCATGGCAAATATCATTATCACAAGATGATTATGATAATCTAAAGAAAATATAGAAAACGACATAGCATAACTTGGATTTTAGTGGATCCATATGGATACATGAATAGTCCAAGATCCCAGAGCGCCAAGACATAACTTATTTTCAAATAGATGAAATGTTAGGTTCTCAGTAGCATCTCGTGTGCTTTGAATAGCTGTGTGTTTGTAGAATAATATTCTAGAGTAGTATCATAATTGTCAGACACTTTCCATGGACCAAAACTTTTGTCAGACGCTTTAAAGCGAGTATGAGTGCCAGAGCACTATTAATGCGTTTCAGAGCGAGTGAGACGTCTATAGTAACTCGGTTCCCCTTTTTGTATCTATATCAACTCACAATGTCTCAGACTAATGTGTATTTGCCCTTCATGCTCAATGTATAGTATTCAGTATAGTTCGGATCTGTTGGAGCACATATAACTTAGTAATAGTTGCCATACATGGGAAAATAAATGAAGTTTATTTATTTTTTGTGGAGCTTTAAAGCGTCTGACAGAAGTTTTGGTCCATGGAAAGTGTCTAACACTTATGATACTACTTTGAAATATTATTCTACAAAACATATATTATATAAAAATGACACGTACAAATTTAAGTAAAGTAACTCTTATTTTTAGTTACCTTTCTCACCTGATACCTGCCCAGGTGCCCTTAGGCACAAACACACAAAGTACACTAGATGCTACTGGGAACCTAAGATTTCATCTATTTCAAAATAAGTTGTCTTATTTCTCTGGGATCTTAGGGGCCATTCATAAAACACGTCACGCTGAAATTGGGATTTTTAGACCCCCTCCCCCGGTTGTCACGCTGTGTCACACTTTCTGTGAACTCCCTATTAATATTACGTCACAAAATCCAAATACCCTCCTCCTAAAAAAGACAAATTTTGATTGAAAGTTCATACATTTATATGTCGCGAACCTCACGTTGCCTTTGGACCCCACGACCCCCTTGTCACACTCACCAAGACCCCTCCACCCCCCTTGTGTGCGAACGTATTTTATGAACGGCCCCTTAATCTATAACGACAGATAAGAACAATGACAGCTACTACTATCACAAATCTTGACATAAAGTGTTTACCGTTGAAACAGTTTGCACCGAAAAAAAAAACCTGTTCTCGGTTACTAAAAACAAATTATATAAATATAAATCGTTCGGTGGTAATGGCCTCGTCTTCCAAGTTCACTGGGACAACAGTTATATAAGAGATGTAAATGTGTAGAGTACTATCATCTTCGATTTTATTTACATACTAGAGCGATCTTCAGGCGACTGGATTTAAAAAAATATATAATCTCGTTTCAACTTTCTTCGTCCATTAAACTAAAAGTATTTTTTAATGGCGAATAAAAAAATGTTGTTTTTTTTTGTTTGAGAAAAATGCAGTGGCAACTTCTTCTTGATGCCAGTCACGATATTGAGCGTAATCGAGGCACTTCTGGACTAACGGTACTACGACCGCAAAAAGTTCCTTCCTCTTGGTCTCCGCGAAGAGGGCGTTGACTCTTAGTCCTAAATTGTGTGTAAAATTTACGGACATTCTATTGGTCAAGCACGAGCGGTCGTTAGTAGGACAAGAAGAACCGTATACATAACTGTGTATATACAGGGTGATTACAAAGTAATATGAAATGTTGTTGTTTCTGTAAACAGGTGTGATGAGTATTATCGTTAATGAGATACAGGGTGCTTTATCTTTTCAATGGAAACAATAACATTGTGAAAATCATGAAGGTACATTTCAGAGCAGATTTTTTTTTTCCGTTTTTCAACGTCAGAAATTTTGGCGAACCCACTAGTGTTCCAACCAGTGGTAGCGTTCTTTAACTAGCCCAACATCCATGGACTCGGGACCTCGGTTTTACGTCTCCTCCGGAAGACGGCATATCTACATTATACCTCGTGCTCATTGATATAATGCCTGCGAGCTATGATGGCATGGTCACCCATCCAAGTACTAACCATGTTCGACACTGCTTGACTGTAATTATCGCATCAAACGCGTTCCACTACAGTGCTGACAGTGCTGGGTCGTCGCCCCCAGAGCAGATGTTCAACTTCAAAATTGATTGAATATGCAGAAGTTGGAGGTACTTCATCGTCAAGTTTGGTATTACGCAAAATTATAAAAAAAATTCGGTAGGCAATTCATTTGCATTTCACGTGAAAAATCCCGATAATACAATTGTACTTTGAGATGCCGTTTGTGAGTACCATCCAAACAAAGACTTATTATTTTTCCATGAATACAGTAATTTTTCTCAGGATTTTGACACAATAGTGATTATTTGTTTTTCATGTTGATTTAAACGATGTGTTCTCATTATTACTATACAGTATTCTTGGAAAATAACGGTTTTTACAAGTCAATATAATTCAGAAAGTCAATTAGCACAATATAAAGTATGTCAGTACATTGGTATTTTATTTTTATTGACGTGTTTTGCTAGTACTAGCTGCATCTTGATCTTAATAATTATTTATCATGATAATAGATAACGTTTACCTTTAAAAAACGCCCTATACATATAAGCTGAAGATTCTGAACATTAAAAAAACGAAGTAACGTATCCCTCAACCATTAACCGTATTAACTGCGTCAGTAGATATACTATGAGGATTCTAGCACAGCAGCTACTGCGCATGCCTGCTTGCCAACCAAATTTTACATACAACCTTCCAAAATTAACAAATTCCATTAAAATTTAAATTTGACTTGAAATTTTCGATTTAAAAAAACTAACAATTCCAATTCTTGTTTCAGCAACTCTTCCGATCTCAACAGTCGCAAGCAGCAACGCCCAGCGCCGCGCAATTACAATTGTTGCAACAACAGCAACAACAGTATTTGGCGCAACAACAACAAGCAGCTGCAGCATTTCCACAACCCCCCTACCTCGTCAATCCCCAGCAAGAGCCTTATCTTATAACCGCTGGGGTTCCAGCACAGTACTATGGAGTGGGACCTTGGGTATATCCAGCCCCGCCTGCTAATCTTATACAACAGAGTGCAAGTAATGGAGCGAGAAGGCCACTCACTCCAAATGGAACGACTGAGGCTCAGCAACAAGTGCAGGTTAGTGTTAAATCATCACTTCTTTAACAAAAAAATGTACAGATAGATTGAAGATCGATTGGAGTTGTTTTTGGGTGTAGCTGCGGCCCAAAAAATTGTATGTATAGTAAACTATCAATTTTTAATATTGTACAAATATCAGGTTTCATAGAATTATTACATAGACAAAGTGAAAACCAAAATAAAAGTAAAAATCTTGCCTTTTTGTTATGAAAGTCTACCCTGTAGAGAAAGAAATATTACTGAATTTATATGACCTATCTGTATCTGCAGAGTAGGGAGGGTGATCACAGCACTTGAGCCACATGTGACCCATTGTACATCCTCCCGAGGAGCTGTCCTAGGTCATCGTCCATCCTGTCCTTCCTAGGAAGGTGGACAGGTCACTAGAAGACATCTCCTTCAGGTGTAGGCCAAGACTCACCGAACACACACTCTTATTGACGGTAACTCCGGACACTCGTGCCCGACAGTTTCATCTTCCTGTTCACAAATCCTGCATAGAGGTGTGTCCACTAGCCCCATAGTAAGGATGTGTTTCCTTAGTGGCCAGTCAGAAATCCTACTGTTAAACGTATTATCCTGGCCATCGCCAAATATTTCTTGGACGCCAGCTTCCTAAGGTCGCCCAGACTCCAATCTTTGATTCCATCCCATCTCTTAAGGGATTGAGCATGGGTGTAACGTTTGGCTAGTCACTGGGTCCTAAAATTTTTAGTCCAGCCGCTTCACTGGCTAAAGAATCGGCAACCTTTACTCCTGTCGTGCCCTTTAACCCACCTCAGGATAATATTGTTATCTGCCGAGGCGTTAGCTAAATCTTGGTGGCACTTTAGTACAAGCCCCGATATAACACGTTGTCTGTTCAAGGCTAATAGGGCTTTTCTATTATCAGTGCAGATTGTTATGTTTTTGCCAGAAATTCCCTCTCTGTTCTTTTGTGGCAATTGAGATACCAGGCAGGTCTGTTTGAACCACGCTGGTATCGTTTCCCATTCCCCACGTAAAATCCTTCGGCTTAGTGCTCTGGAGTAAACTCCACATCCTGAGCCCTCATATGAAGTAATATCAGTATAAATGGCTTGGTGCCAACTCCAGGGACATCCTGTATATTGTTCATATTACTGTGAAAATTTTCAACAACGATTTTTATAAAGCAGACAGATTTGTATAGAAGTAAATAAAAAAGCACTTATGTTGTAAAAACATGATTCCAAGGTTAATCGACACAGTATTGATCTATTATATTTTTAGCTATTGACAAAAGGTGTTTGTGTATGTTAAACTTGAAAGTATAGAGATCATTTGTCACTGGCTATTGAATATTTGACAATTTAAATCATTAATTTCCAATTAAACATGATTTACGTTGTAGTTCGTGATATTATTCATTCTGTGTGTAAAGCTATGGTCACATTATACCTTTTACTTTGGCGGTTTATAAAACGAAAACCATCCAAATTATGCTCTTGTAATTTTTCTTCCCAGCAGACTGGTCTTTTGAGAATACCCCCCTGAAATTTCAGTTTAGTATTCACAGTTCCGTGGTATTTACACAACTTTTGACTTTAACATGTCATTTTCCAAAAGCTTAACTTTAACTAATGTATATATTTAAAATATGTAAATATCCACTGTACATTTTTCCAGCCACAAGTACCTGGAGGCTACATAGTTCCCTACTACGATCAGAATGCGGCTCCCATCCTGATGGCACAAGGCGCAGCAGCCATGCGTAACGGCACTCCCATGCGTTTAGTATCTCCAGCGCCTGTATTGGTACAACCGCAAGCAGCCGCAGCGGCCGCTACCAGACAGACACAAGCGGCCGCCGCAGCGCATGCCGCTGCAGCTTCTTTGTATTCCAGTACCCCACAAAGTCTTTATGGCGCCGCCAGCGTTAACACTTCTGTCAACGGAACTACGCTAGGAGGTAGGTGGCGAAGACTTACTTTAATTTTTTTCCATTTTTTTGGGAATGAAAGATTTTGTTTATTGAATAGTTGTGCAATTTAAGGACTAATTTCTTCATCAGCATAAAATAATTTAAGATTAGATACATACATTTGGTCTTTGAAGTATTATTGAATGACAAATTTGCCAAGGAACCTTCACAAAGGTTATCCAAAGATTCAAATTCCATAACTTGAGTAATCATTATTTATTTCCTCTAAAAAGTATCTTGTGAAAAAGCCCAGACCAACCAGGAGTACTGTACTTGATGTACTGAACTGTACTGAAAAAATTGCATTTCTATTTTGTCGAACAATATCTTATCTATATTGTAAATATAA
This sequence comes from Galerucella tenella, assembly GCA_910591685.1. Lineage (NCBI taxonomy): Eukaryota > Metazoa > Arthropoda > Insecta > Coleoptera > Chrysomelidae > Galerucella > Galerucella tenella. The sequence continues at coordinate 30,344 of CAJUYH010000507.1, read as the reverse complement.
TAAATTCACTTTGTACATCAAAATCATATTAACTCTTAACTTGGATTTTTTTTAAAAAGATATAAGAATGATGAATTATTTAATATAATAAATTTGAATTGAACAAATTTTTGTACATATAGATACTTTTTTGTATATACTACTCTGTATTATACCCTTTCTTCTTATTGAAAAAAAATATTTAGTTGTACATTGTATGTTTTATCATTCTTGTGTTCTTGAATTATTGGTCAAATTTTCGTTTAAAATTAACCCATAGGCAAGAGAATTACTGGCAGCTCGATGGTTTGGTATTCACGAAATATACATTAAAAATGTAACGAAATCTGGGCGTAACTGCACTACATCACGTTGTATCATCGCTCAGCCTTCAAGTCCTTTCATAAATAACCAAGGCGAGTCTAACTACATTTTTTCATTTATCATGATCATCATTTTTTATATCAAATGTGAAAAAACTGTTACCGCACATACCGAGCCGTAACAGAAACAAGTAGGAAGTATTGAAGGTATTGATAAAGAAGAGCTATTTGCTAGCTAACATAATGCTCTGGTGTTTCACAACCAATCATCTAACAACGGTAAAAGATTATCCATGACAGAAGGTTAGCCCACAACTGAGGGCAATTCATCCTTTTTTTGTGACAAACGAAAACAAGTTAAACCCACTCTATGCTCTGTTTCATAGCCACACATATTATATATGTGGCTCACACATATTATATATGTGGCACACACATATTATATATGTGGCTCGTGTTCTCTTCATTACTCAAGAATAGCCACATCTGAGAGGAATTTTTCTTAAATTTGGGAAAGACAAAACTCTTTGTTGTTGACGACCCATTCAATGTTATATTTTACATCTGTAATATGTGGCTCATATCTTCTTCATTACTGAAGGCTAGTCACATTTGAGAGATATTCTTCTTTAATTTGTGAAATACAAAAACAAAAACATTGTGGTTGACGACACACTCATTGCTCTATTTTACAGCCTCACATATGTTATATGTGGCTCATATCTTCTTCATTACTGAAGGCTAGACAACATTTGAAAGAAATTATTTTTTAATTTGTGGAATACAAAAACAAAACACATTGTGGTTGACGAACGACACAATCTTTCATCTTACATCAACACATATTATATACGTGGCTTAAATCTTCTTGACTATTGAAGACCAGCCACATCTAGAAGAAATTTATCTTCAATTTGTGAGACTACGACTTTGGGGCAAACAACTAATTCTGCCCTCCAATAGGTTACAACTACTCATCGAATTACAATAATATATAGCCGGGGAAGCTTTTGCATAACCTTTTCTTCTCCAAGCATCCATCCAAGAAAGCCAGTAACAGCAGAGACTTCTTCATTAGGTAGAGAATGAAGCTAAGTCATCTAACTCTAACTTCTTTTCTTTACATCCAAATTGGTGAAACCCTAATATCAAAGGCGTACGAAAAAATGTTTTAAAGGGGTCTAATTAACTTGAATACATTTCCATTCAACATGGGAGTACCACTTTTTTTTTAAAGGGTTTACATTTTTAATATATACTGCCATCTTTCACAAAGTGATTCTCTTATCTATGATTCGCACTTTTAACCGCTGGTGTGTATACTAACTTGCAAATCTCGGTGTGTGTGGGTTAGGTGTGGCCCAAGGTGTGGGTTCTGGTCTATTTCAAACATTGCACGCCGCTCCTCCATCTGGTCCGTTCGGTAGCTCATCATTGGGAAATATCGGCTCATCTGCTACCACTACATCTTTACATACAGGTAGGAGACAAAAAGTTTCAATGTAAAAAATATACATATATAGGGTAGAATACAAAAAAGATTGTAAATTTGTATATTAGTGTTATAATGTAAAGACACATTGCTTGTGTATAATTAATCTTCTTGGCAATAATGAGAAAATATTTGATATAATATATTGTAGATGTAATAATAATCCATTAGGAAAATACGCTTTAGCGTGTCTTGAAGTAATTACTATTATACCTCTACCATATGATGTGATTAAATTCCGTGGAAAAGTGTCCCTATAACTTTTTTTTGAAAAGTATTTTATTAAATTTATAACCATTCTAATGGAAATTCAACCGTAAATTAACAAAATAAAAAATTAATTCACAAGATTATTTTCAATGAAGTTAGACACGCATACTATCATCACATAAACTTTAATTTGAATAATATATTTAAAAAATATGCTAAATAGTGATATATTGTTAAAACGGCATGTTTTTTTTTCCGACATTCCACTAAAAATAATGTTCAAGGTATATGGCTATTATTTATAGTATATTTAAGATTAAACAAATTTTTTTTTCTGTTTAGATAATTTGACGGGCCTAGGTCTAACAACCACGACAACAGCTCGAAGAGACTCCTTCGACCGCAACACATCCGCCTTTTCGCCTTCATTGGAATACAGACAAAAATGGCCGACGTCGTATAACATCGGTAGCAGTCCGAGTCCGTTAACAGGCAACTTAACACCACCGCCTACGGCTCCTTTACAACTTGGCGGTCTTGTCAATTCTCGCGTTTTATCAGCCGCCCCAGGTGCCGAAGCTAAATACAGAAATTCAGTTGCAGGAGGACTGAATACAACAGCCATTTTCGGTTCGACAAGCAGTCTATTCACAAAGATAAATTCTACGTTGACTACTGTACCGACGACACTAGATAAAGGCCCTCAAGGTCGATCAAGACTGCTGGAAGATTTCAGAAACAACAGATATCCCAACTTGCAGCTAAGGTACGAAAATTCGAAAATTGCTGCTCAAATTTACGGTATCTAACATACATTTCTTTTTAGGGATTTGGCTAACCATATCGTTGAATTTTCACAAGATCAACACGGATCTCGATTCATACAACAAAAATTGGAACGGGCTACCGCTTCCGAAAAACAAATGGTGTTCAACGAAATCTTGTCAGCTGCTTATAATTTAATGACTGACGTGTTTGGCAATTACGTCATACAAAAATTCTTCGAATTCGGCACTCCTGAGCAGAAGACTACACTTGCGCAAAAGGTGAATCATTTTAGACTTTTTGTTTCTTCCAGTCCCCTGTGCCAGTCTGTACACGTTATTATTTCTCGTGAGGTAGCTTAAACTGCCCGGATATTGCTTGTCTTTTGTGGTCTAATGCACCTGACAGTGTCTTTAGTCCTTTCTCTCCCTTTACCACATTTTTCCTGATTATGACTGGTGGGATTAGATTAGATTCGGATTGGAGTGGCTCTTTGTCCTCTCCCACTGTGATCTTTGCAGATATATTGTGATCCCCCCTATATTTAGAGCTCGATATCTAGCTTTGTTCTTTTTATTAGACTTAAGATCTGTTCTCACAAGCATCACAGACAGTCTTTGACAATCCGGATTCAGCGCAAAGACCCTAAACCGTTCTCCCGAGAACACTTTAGGGTCTTTGCGCCGAATCCGGACTGTCAAAGACTGTCTGTGATGCTTGTGAGAACAGACCTTTATTAGCCTGGATACCGCCTCCCCTGCATAGCTCTCTGCCCTCGGTTTTTCTTTTCTGAGTGGGTGAAACCTTACCTTTGCTAGGCCTTCGCACTCACAGAGTATGTGCTCCGCGGTTTCGTCTTCTTCCTGGCAGAACCTGCATAAGCTGTCGTCTGCTAGGCCAATTGTGTGCATATGTTTCCTCAGCCTACAATGCCCGGTCAGCATTCCCACCATCATCCTCGTCGTTTCTCGACTTTGAGATAATAGGTCGTGCGACAGTTTGGCCGAAGGACTTTTAAGGAATAATTTAGCCTGCCTTTATCCTGGGGTTTCATATACCACCAGCGCAACGCCTGGTTGTTTATCTATTTGTGGATGGTCTCTTTACTTAGGCATTTAGCAATTCCACAGGATGGTTCTGGTTCTATAATGACCTCCGTTGCATAAGCTGTCATCTGCTAGGCCAATTGTGTGCATATGTTTCCTCAGTCTACAATGTCCGGTCAGCATTCCCACCATCATCCTCGTCGTTTCACGACTGACTAGTGGGAAGACCCATTATTGTTCTGGTTCAATTCCTTTTTAACTTGAGTAGTTTTCCGTGGTGCATGAGATTTCTCTTTTTGATTTCAGTCAAAATAAATTTTGTTGAGGTGTCTAATCAATTCCACTCCGACCATTTCATATTAAATTCTCTATCCCGGCTGTTTTTAAATAACAAAAAAGCTTGGTACTGATCCCTCTCTCCGGGGATAGTCGTCTTTCTCGTTGTTCTTGATGCCATGTTGTTCTGGAACCCGGAACCAACAAAAGTTTTTTTGTTATGTTCTGAGAAGTCACAGAAATCTCTTTCATAACAGCCTTCAGCGTCACCAGTCTACCTGTCCTCCCTTGAACATTGTGAACATATTTAGGTAAAAAGCCACATCTCCCTTAAGACACACTTAGCCCAGCAATTACTCTTAAAGAGCACTTTAAATTACTTGGGATTTTATTCAAAAAACTCCCCTGTAGATGGAATAATCTAGCTTTCGGATACCATATCTCTGAAACAACCTGATCCCAACTGTGTTGCGTTGTTTGGAATGAAATAATTTCGAGACACTTCCCTCTATTCTGATTTCAACCACAAATCTGTGGCCCTACTTGATATTCCAGATTCCAACCCCTTTCCTAATCGGTTTATACCAACCAACCAGCCCTTAAACTCTGTTGGACTACAAGGGTTTTATGAATACATATACACTCAATTCTCTCAATATGAATACCTAAAACTCAATTTAGATAAGTGTAACGTATATTTGGTTAAAATGGAATATTTTTTCAGGTTCGTGGACACGTATTACCGTTGGCATTACAGATGTACGGTTGCCGCGTGATACAAAAAGCATTGGAGTCTATTCCTCCGGAGCAACAGCAAGAGATCGTTAGAGAATTGGACGGACACGTTTTGAAATGTGTCAAAGACCAGAATGGTAATCATGTAGTGCAGAAATGCATCGAGTGCGTTGATCCCAACGCTTTGCAGGTAAACGTAATGCAAAGAATTCATTTTTGTCGTAACATTGATTGATTTCATTTTATTTTTAGTTCATAATTGCGTCATTCTCTGGACAAGTTTATACTCTATCGACTCACCCGTATGGGTGTAGAGTTATTCAGCGTATTTTGGAACATTGTACACCCGATCAGACATCGCCGATTTTGGCTGAATTACATCAACACACTGATCAGCTGATACAAGATCAATTTGGAAACTATGTCATACAACATGTTCTAGGTAAGGATTGTTTTGCAAATTTCAAAACAACCCCAAAATATCTTCTCGACTGTTTTACTTCTTGAACCAAGCGAGCTAGATTCGCAAATTTTTAACGAAATCATAAATCTAAATTTTCTTTTGGATCCAAAAACTTGATATATATTAGCCGAGTTTGGAATGGTAATAAGGGCCAGTTGTATGAAGCATAGTTAACCTAATGTCTATGATTAAACCATGATCACAGCTATTAAAGTGTTGTACGAAACGTAGTCAAGGATTATTTTGGTTAACTCATGAGTTAACTATGCAATTCACTGAACCACCAAAAATGGTGGTTTAACTAATGTTCATGGAATAAACGTCAAATTCTGATGTGACATATCTTATAATTGACTGTCATATATACTATAATTTTACAACTTTTTATTGTTTACAATGGAAAACGTGGATTATCTTGAAGAATTAACGGATGATGAGGATTTTCTAGAAATGATAAGAGAAGTAGAAGAAGGTTTACTTACTTATTTGTATGCGACATTTATACCTTATTGGAGATTTTATACTGGGGTTTAGGTTTAAGGAGAAACGCTCGCATATTTCGAGCAAGAGAAAATAATTTTGAAAAGTGGACGGAAAATGAATTTTTTGATAGATTCAGAATATCAAAAGGCACTGCAAGTATCTACATCATCCAATTTAATTTTTTTATATGGACCACCGTCAGTGCCTTGAGCATAACATTTTTCGTCAGCATACTTTTTCTTTACTCTTTTTTTAATATTTCTATACTTATTTAAAAGCACGTCACTTGTTCGTTGTGTAGTTGCACTGATAGAATTAAATTCTTCAGCCAACTGAAGCCACAAATTCTTATGCCGAGAACTTTCTGCATCCGTTTTCTTACACTCTATAACGTTTTTATACTTAGAAACTAGAGAAATCAACGTCGATTCTTCAAATGCACTGAAATTTGGAGTACGCTTGTTTCCTTTATCTGCCATCTTTCTTTCCACTTCAAAGAGAACACACAAAAAAGTTTTTAACGCCAAGCACGCTTTAGATCATTGACTGTCATCACACTCATTGATTAAAGATTTCACAGTATACAAAAACTATGACGATTTTCCAACTTAGTACCAACAATATTGATAAAATGCTCGAATGTTACTAGAGATTCGGATAACCAACATGAAAATATTAATTTGACTGTGGTTCAACTGACCACAACACGAACACCTTTTGTACAACGATTGATTGATTTGACTATGGTCAACATGTGAACCTGGTTCAGTTGATCAATTGGTTAACTACGTTACATACAACTGGCCCTAAGTGTCAACACTTTTGGCACTATTGACACTGTTGCGTTCGGTAATACTTTGGGGTATGAATGGTGTAAACATGGTGGGACTCGGTACAAAATGGTGGTGTATTAGGTGTTACACACTGCGATGGAAGTGATCCTTGGTCTTCGGCCTCCTCATCATGTGATCGAGGCTGAGGCGGGGAGTGCTTTCCTGCGCTTGAAGCGTCTGGGATATGTGCGAAAAGGGAAAGAGAGAAGACACGTCAAGAAGCTCCGGCTCCTGGAAGATATTCCAGTTCTGGCTCGAGCGGTTGACGAATGCTTGCGCAAGTACTATTTCGCAACCCCATACAGGGCTATGATCCGGGACAGAGAATCCTGGGATAAAGAGACGAATACACAGCCTCATGGGACTATCTGGTTCACAGATGGCTCATGCTCTGGTGACAGAGCAGGGGCAGGGGCTGGAATTTACTCTAGGAACCCAAGGACACAAATCTGTATACCATTGGGTGATTGTGTATCTGCATATCAGGCCGAGATATACGCTATCTTGGAATGTGCGCAGATAAACCTAGACAGAGGTTTTGTGGATCGACGCATAACCGTATGTCGACAGTCAGGCAGCAATTAAAGCCCTGAGTGGATATACCATCAACTCAGGACTTGCTGATCTTGTGCGGCTAGAATGGATTCCGACCCACTCTGGTTTTGAAGGCAACGAAATGGCGGATGCACTGACTGCGAAGGGGCGGCAGCTCCTTTCTGCGGCCCGGGCCCGACCCTCGGCCTGATAAAACAAACAATACGCAAAGAGACGAGGAAGTGACTGAGGAACCAGCACCTCGCTCATTGGAATGCTCTGCAGGGTCCTAGACAATCCAAACTTCTACTGAAGGGATGGACTGATGGACACGCTGGGGCAGCTATTGAACTATCAAGGAGTAGGTTGAAGATAGCAGGACTCCTAACAGGGCACTGCTGTGTGAGGAAGCACCTCTACAACCTAGGAGTAGAGGAAAGTTCCCTATGTAGGGGTTGCGGCATGACTGACGAAACGTCAGTCCATGTTCTCTTAAAGTGTCCACACTGGGCTGTATTACGCAGGCGAATCTTCGGAGTCCCTTTATGGCCCCTGGAGACACAAGCAGGCATCCACTGAAAAAGGTTGTGGCCTTTATTGAAGGGCTCGGCTTCATGGACGTCTAGGTAGCAGGAATGGCACATAGGGCCCGTCAGTGGCCTCAGTGCCGGAACCATGACTTTAGTTTGGCTAGGTCAAGGCTCGCCTGCACATTCTTTAGTAGTAGTAGTAGGTGTTACACACTGGTCACACCATCAGCACGTGACTATAAACTCTGCACTACACGAACACTACACTATCACCGCACCAAAAATCCATTCCGAACTCACCTATTGCGAAATAAATCCACTTTTTGTATTTACAGAACATGGAAAGCCGGAAAATAAATCCAAGTTGATAAACAGCGTCAGAGGCAAGGTATTGGTACTGAGTCAACATAAATTCGCCAGTAACGTCGTGGAAAAGTGCGTCACCCACGCCACTAGAGCCGAACGAGCTCTACTCATCGAAGAAGTCTGCGGATTCAATGACAAGTAAGTTTATATATTAAAAATATTGTACCGGATAATTAACGAATTTTCTTTATTAGCGCTCTTCACGTAATGATGAAAGATCAGTACGCCAATTACGTGGTGCAGAAAATGATCGACGTAAGCGAGCCGACGCAACGTAAGGTGTTGATGCACAAGATACGCCCGCATTTGAACTCGTTGAGAAAATACACGTACGGCAAACACATCATTGCTAAATTGGAGAAATATTTCATGAAAGCACCGGGATCGCTCAGCTCCATCGGAGGGGAGCTCGGCCCCATCGGCCCTCCCACCAATGGCGTGCTCTAAAGACTTCCTATACGGGAGTAAAACATCTCTTTGATATCGTGTTTTATTTAATTTTTGATTCCAGTATTTTTTTCGAGTTGATTCCTTTATTTCTTTCACGGAACGCCGCACGTGTGGCGGTTCTATTATATATATATTTTTTTGTCGTAATTCCTTTTTTTATCATGGATTTTTCTATTTTATTTTCCATTTTAAGGTTAGTAATAGTTAAGGTTCATCATGTGTACACATATTGTCTTGTATTATAATTGTAATTTATGTAATTTGACTTATTTTTATGATTTTTCTTTTTCATTGGATAATTTCGTTGATTGGCTTTTGTTTTTCGACACATTTCGCTGGTAATTTGTTCTCATTTGATTGTGTAGTCGATTTTTTTGTTCACGGTTTGGATTATTTTGAAAAAAAAAATAAAAATAAAACAAAAGACAAGCAATTAAGTAAAAAAAGCAACGTGCATGTTCATTTTTGTCTCCTAACGGAATATTTTTTCCAAAAAAAAAAAGAAAAAAATCAAATGAATCTCAGTTATTAACTCTTGCGTCGTGTCCACTTAATGGTCACAATTTTGTAAATAGAATGATTTTTTCTAGAAAGTAGAAACGCGCTTGTCAACTAACAAAAAACTACCCGCGACATCTCATCAGTTCCGTACTTGAATTTCATATTTTGCGGGTAAAAATAAAGTGTTTTTGTTCTTTCTAGAAACGATTCACCATTAATCCTGACAGTAAGTTAATTAATGTGATAAGGTCCTCAGGAAATAGACTTGAACATCATCAGAATTCATCAGAAAATTCGCGCACGTCATCCAACACATGCTTGTTCTTTTTTTCCTCCCAATAAAAAATTCTGCCGGAAAAATATCATTAAATTTCGATATTTTTCCGGCATTTTTGATTCTCAACGTTAAATGTCGACCTACATAACATACACGTCGTTTGCATTTATATTAGGACTTAAGGGTTTTTATCATTATATTAGTAGTTTCTTAGATGTCGGCCGCTTTGTTTCGCCGTATTGCCGAGAGGTACTTCACAAGAATTTTTTCAAAGATTTAGAAACACCCCAACATTTTTTTGACGGTTTAAAATTTCTTTTGAAAAAAAAAACAACAATCATTATTCTCTCAGAACTGACAATAAACTACTAAAAACTAAAATTTAAAATGCGAGACTTCATAGCATCAAAGATAGAACATGTTATTTTAAAACACTTAAACATCCTTCGGTGCTTCTAAAGCAATTTTCTTTGCAATGGAAACATACATCGCTCTTGACACATCCTTCGCTCATAACATCTTCATTCACTCCTGAAACATGCTTCTGCGGTCTAGAAACATCCTTGATCGCTCTAGTACCACCCATCCCACTGTACACATACTAATTCGCTCCCGAAACATCTCTCTTCGCTCTTGAAACATCCTTCGCCTTTATTACATCTTCGTTCACTCCTAAAATGTCCTTTTTCTTTTCTTAAAAATCCTTGTTCACACTTGAAACATCCTTGTTCACACCTTAAAAATCCTTGTTCACTTTTAAAACATCCTTGTTCACTCTTGAAACAAAAATCCTTTTTCACTTTTGGAACAAAAATCCTTTTCAACTCTTGAAACATCCTTTTTCACCCTTGAAACATCCTTGTTCACTCTTGAAGCATCCTTCTTCACTCTTGAAACATCCTTTTTCACTCTTGAAA
>CAJUYH010000507.1:0-20141 GCA_910591685.1 Galerucella tenella | reverse complement strand
TTCACTCTTGAAACATCCTTTTTCACTCTTGAAACATCCTTTTTCACCCTTGAAACATCCTTTTTCACTCTTGAATCATCTTCGCGATCCAATTACACCGGTACATTAAGGGCAACCTTAGTGGTGTCAACTTGTGGCCCTTAAAAGTGTTTTAGTGGGACCCAGTCTTTACTGCCGTTTCTGTGCTTCTGAAAGTGTCAGAAGTTTCTTGATGGATGGGATTTAACTTTTCAACTATAGTAGCTATGATAATGTATCAAGTTAACCAGGAATATGCCAAGAGAAGGTATACAGTTTGAAATAATGATTGTTGTCGATAGTGACTCGGTCTCCGAAACTAGCAATTGTGAGAATGTTGGAAAGGAACAATTTTTTTTTGTAAATAATTTTCTGAAATTTCATCGAGCCTGAAAATAATATCGGTGTTTCTACCTCTTATTTGTGTTTGTAAAATATGTTCATTTATCATAAAAAAAGAAATATTTCAGAGATATATTTATTGAGTTGATATCGTATTCAAATTAATTTTGTAAAAAGACATAAATAAATTTCTATCGACTTGTAAAATAAGAAAGAAAAAAATCCCTATGATGTAAATATAATTTGTAAAAATAAAAATGTATAATTTTTTCTTGTACATATTGTGAAGGATTTAACGGTATTTGCAACGAAACATCGCCAGGCCGTCCTAGATCGTTTGGAATCCTGTTACTCCAAGAAATCTAGATAACTGAAAAGCTAAAGCCGAAAAGAAATCTTGTACTCTGTTTATTGCATATTTCTTATTCGATTTACTTTTTTTTAATACAGTTGCTCGCGAGAAATGATAAATTTTGTCCTCGAAAAATTCATCTGGCCAGTACAAAACGGTTTATATGTGTCCTTTAGTCGCCAGTGTGTTTTAGGGATGGTTTACGGTACACCGGACCGCGCCTGAGCCGGACATGTTCCACGAGTTAGAGACGAAGCCTTTTGTTTGGTCGTACTATGCCTTGAACAAACTTGTGTATAGTACGGTATTAACCACTAGTTGTTTGGGATCTCCAAAAAAAACTTTTTGAGATCTACAGCGAACTCCCAGCTTCCTCTGGTGAATAGTGAAGGGTTAATCCTTTGATACGATCAATTTTTTAGTAAAACCCTTCAATTAATACAAGAAGCATTTACAGAGTACAAAAGGGTTAGAATTTTCTATTTGTCTTGTGGTATATAGAAATAAAATTCCTCTTAGACACATGTTAAGCTGTTTAAATGGTAGGAAGTATTTTACAAAAAAAAAATGTAGAACTTGATGGCACTTTTTTCTCTTTTTTTTCTCACGATTTTTTTAATTGAAAATCATATAGGTACTTGTAAATTTGTCTCAGATTCCATTTAAATATAAATAATAATTATCAATGTCTATGATATAACCGGACGTTCCAAATCCGCGAACATGTATCTTCAGTATGCACCGTGTTTTCCTTGTCATAATATCGGTGTTTAATATCACACAATCATTATTATCAAATGTCACACTTGTCGTTGTAGATTTTATTTTTATTTTCCAAGTAGTTCTCGGTGCTTTGGGACGTCTCATATACTTTAATTGCATTTATGACTGTTTTTTGTGGTTTATCAAGATACCATTTAAAAGTAACCATATTTTTATTATTCGTCCTTTTCACTGCTACAAACATTTTTATTATACTCGGGTAAAGATCAAGTCTTACAATTACTAGTTAAAGATCCCTCTACACGATCACTGCATACATGTACAAACCAATTTGAACAAGTAAGTGCATATGGACTCGTTTCATTCTCAGACTTGCTTGACAATATAAACAATGGTTCATGTAGTTCCTTGGTACACACCCATAGAGGTAATATAAATAGAGGCAACAAACCATAGGCCACTGTGTAAGTGGGAATGTCCTTCTGAACTCCTGTGAAAAAGACAGACGAAGAGGTTTCTCTGTCTGTCTTTCTATCTCTCTCTTAGATGATGATGGATTCCAAACTGGCTTGTTGCCTCTATATGTAGTACACACCTCCGTAGGCCTCATCGCCTAAGCCTAAAGTATCTTTTCCAAATTCAATTTGCACAGGTCTGCTTTTCACGAACACTTGCCACTGTTCCGGACTCCTTCTCAGTTTTGCCTGTGAGCGTGTAGATAGACCTTAACAGAATCAACAACCCAAGAAATTAGTAGTATGTGTATGAGATGCAACACACTTTTCTTCCAATACCAATCCACCAACTTTTCCCTAAGTTTAGATGAAACCAGGGATCTGTTACGCCACTTCTGCTAGGTATCCAGATATTGAAGAATATAATTTCACTTCATCCATTCGCTTTCAATTTATTTGCAATTCTTACTCTTTTTTTGTACTTGACATCATAAGGTGGAAATTTTGAAAATTGGATTTGTTGCTTCTAACCATGAGTTGAAGAATACAACAACTTTTCGTTTGTAGAGTTGTTGGATGTGATCTTCGGTAAGTGTATGCGATACCAAGTTTTGTATTATATTGTAATATAGTTTCGTTCGTAACATTTCCTACATAAAAAAAATAACCCATCCGCCATTTTCAATATAGTACGCTTACCGACGATAACTAATACAGTACGAAGGAAGGATTGTGTCTCCCGTCATTTATGCACTCCCAGTTGAACGATCTACTATCGCATACTTGTGTTTCTTCAACACATTATCGGTGATGGTTCATTTGACCAGAGTTTCTTCCTTGTGGTTTGTATGTGACAAAATCTACATTTTGATAAATTCTAAATAGTTTTAAACCGTTTACTTTGAATCTGGTCATAGATTTGTCTTGATACCTGAATTAATTCTGGAAATAAAGCCTTTTTATGATGTACAGGTACTACCTAGTAATTCTTGTCATACCAGCTAGTAATGGTTTCCTCTTGAACCTTTTTGTAGAAAATTTTTGCATTTAATCTCAAATTAAGTTGCTTCATAGTGTTGAGTTGGCCCCCCTTTTTTTTTATTTTAATAATGGATTACATTCAATTGCTTACCACCGCGTGTATATTGAAAATGACGAATAAAATTGAAACATAATGGTGAAAATTATTAGTGAATTTGCGTATTTATAATTGATGTAATCGAAGTATCTATTTTTATTTTCTTTAGTTGAAATATAGGGTTTCGTCAGTGGGATCTGGTCTGTAAGGACACCAACTTATATCCCCCCCTCACTTTCCTAGTGATATGTATATATTATAATAAAAAAAATAATGTTTTATGTGTTTAAATCATTCTTGAATTGTATCACATGTATTTATATAGAAACATAAAAAGTGTTTAATAGTGTAATAATGTAAGATATCCATTTTTGTACTTAGAAATTATTTGTATTTTGTAATTTTTAACCATACGAAATAACTTGAGAACGTAATGCTGTTTTCGGCTGACGGGTTTTTGGAATTAAAACATTTTGGGAATAAAAAAAAATTATAGTTTTCAAAACATTAATTTGCAAAAATTATATTTTTTGACACCGTTCTGTAATTAAAAAAAAATGCAATTAAATTTGAATTGAACTGTTGCCGAAAACTGTAGCGTTCTTTAAAAAAAAAACAGTGTGGAGGGGAATAAAGGGTAAGATGGCCATTTCCTTTGAAGATGGCAGACTGATGTAAAGTTTACTAAAACAAAGATGTAAAGTGTAAATTCCGTTTTGGTTTTCACATTGTAAAACTGTATAATACATGTGTAAAAATATGAGCCGGACAGGTTTCATGTAATTAAAATTGTAAACTATTGTATTTCTAAAAATTTTTGGAACAGTCTGTTTCATTGTACTTTTTGAGAGGCGGACACCGAGCGGTAAATCCGCCCCCCGCTTTGTAGGGTAGCTGGATGGGGATCACAATTTATCTCGAGACATTTCTATGCGAAATTAGCCAAAACAACAATAAACAATTGTCCATAACAAAATATCAGCATATATAAATTAACACCACAAGAATCTTACGTTTTCAAACAAATCTACAGAAAGTGGTACAACAATTGTAAACTTGTATTGTTAGTACCAAGAATATTCTCATGGCAAAGAAAAATTATGAATATGCTTCATTTAGAATCAAATCTATCAATAGTTCTCTGGTTTTTGCGTTCAATAAAAAAAATGGTATGAAGACACCAAGAAAACTACAGTATGAAAAAGATGTACAGCAAAATACAACAATGGTTATCATGACTAAAAAAAATAACCAAAAGGTCCTCCTACAAATAATATAGAATGAAGATATGAAGAAAAACAGAAGATGAAATAGATGGGATAGCAAAATACAACAATGGTGGTCTTGTATATCTTACAATTAAGATAGGAAGAAAACTATAAGAAGAATAAAAGTAGAAAAAACAATTTTTTTTGGTTGGTTAATTTGAATTTTATTAAAATTGAAGAAAATACATGTTTAATTTTATTTTCATTTTAAGATCAGTGGTATTTATAAAAATATGTGATATTAGTTTTGGCAATTGTATAATATTGTTGTAGAGCACCACCTCGAGAGTATCAAGTTCACAATACAATATGGCTCTCTGCGAATTACGGCTGTATATTATATTTATTATGCGATCTGTTTTAATGAATGTGTAAATTTAGTTGTCGAGAATGCATGCTAGTTTTTATTAGGATGGTAATATCCAATATGTATAATAATGTATTTTGATTTTATTATTTTTTACCACAGTAGTTAATAAACAATAAATAATTTCAATATTCGCTTATGTTCTTTTTTTCTGATTTTCTCTATATGTACACAATTTTTAAGATAGAGCTTTTTTTCGTTTTTTCTTTCTCTTTTTAGTTTTTTATATTAGCAAATGTTGGGATTGTCATTATTATCCCTAGGGCTAGACTGTTCGATATTGATTCACAAATAAATGTAACAATAATACGTTTCGAGTAGTTTCATTATTTTACACAATCCCAATTTCTTTCCCTATTTTTTCATTCGGCATCCTTCACCAACATGTTGTTGTTAATTGCTCACAACATCGGTAACCAAATTGGAATACATTCAGCTGAAATACTGGAACGCTACCAAAACGTTGAGATACAAATATAATAAATATTGTGGTTTAATTTCCAAAAAATTAACGAAAAATAATAAATAGCCACGGATTTAGTGGAATTTAACGCAATAGATGACGCTCCATTATGTGAACTTTTAGGATAAAAACAAACATGATAAAAATCAAAATATAGACAGTGCATAATCTAAACATCAAATGGGCGATGGGCTGTAATGTCAGCGTTGTTCAAACAGAGCTCACTGCTATCTACATCGCCGCAAAAGAGATTAGCAAAAGGTAATAAAATTCACATCCTTACAGATAGTAGACAAGCACTACTAACCCTGAACAGACCAAGTATCACATCAGGCCTAGTACTGGAGTGTCACCTGTCCCTGATCGAAGCCTGTAGCAACAACGAAGTCACTGTAGGCTGGATCAAGGGCCACAGTAAATCGAAAGGTAACCACATTGCCGACTCACTAGCCAGGAAAGCAGCCTCCCAAAAACTCTTGGGACCTGGCACTTTCATTGGTCTGTCGGCGTCGGCTATGATTGACCCAATAAAGGAACACTTCCTTGAAAAGTTTAAGGGTAGATGGGACGATGCAGAAGGTTTCAGGTTTGCCAAGAAACTGCTGCAGTATCCGGACAGGAAAGTAGCCAGCCAAAAAATACGTGACTATGAACAGACAGAACCTTCAGACAGCCACGGTTATTCTGACCAGTCACTGCCACCTACGAAAACCCTACAGACTGGGTCTGAGTCTGTAGGGTAGGGTGTCTGACACTTCACTTTGTAGAGGATGTGAACAGGAAGATGAGACACATTCTTTGTGAATGTCCGACACTCTCTCAAAGTTTTCGGTATTCGGCGAGTACAGTCTAATACAAGCCAGCATGAGGGAGCTTACTTCCGGCGACGTTATCGCCTACCTCAAACAAGTAGGCTGGATGACGAGCTAGAAGTCTGAACCTCAGAAGGATGCACAATGGGCCAATTGTGGCCTAAGTGCTGTGGGGTCACCCACCCTTCAAAATCTTACAGATACAGCAGACAATGCATGGAGGCTATCTTGAATTTTTGGGATTCTAATCTTAAAAGTCAACATTTCGGAACGCTTCATTCCCTTGAGATACCTTTTTGAGCCAACATATTAACTAAACCTTCTCTTATGGCACGAAAAATATGAGGACTGCTCTGTGAAAAATCCACAAGAAACAGTAATATTAGTTCTTCACCAATCAGCCCCAATCGTGCAATTGACACTTGTTTAGGTAGGTGGATGCAAAAGTACTACAAAAGTCGTGCGTCTGTAGCCGTTTCAGTTGCCTAATTGACACTTCACAGTTAGTTGAAGTATACTTTGGCAAGTTTATATGAAGCCGTGAAAGGAATGCAGTCGAAAACATTCGATATTGCCACGTTTAACTATGAAAAAGCTAAAGTGCTAAGTATGTACTGATAATAATTAAAAAAGGGACTTTTTATCATTAACAGTATTAACAATATGATTAAACGTTAATTCTTTAATGTGCTTGTTTCCATTGATTTTTTCCAACATTATTTTTCATTTTGTGAATATTAAAAGATGAGCACTTTTCCAAATTTGTTATGGGCTTCTTCAAGCCCTGGCAGCGTTGTACGAAAGTCATAATTACCACACCCTCCGTATTACATAATTGGTGATTTTTATCAAAAGCTGACTTCTTATTGGCAAGTGCGTGCGTGTGTTCTTCCCTCTCACTTCGTCAATCGACTGATATTGATTTATCCAGTGGCGTTGGTACTGTCAGTGACCTTTGCATTTTCAATTTTATTTGGTAAAATAGGTACCGTATGCCATTTGTACGTTTATGATAGATATATACGCCATGTTTCCTCGCCTCTTACCGATGCCCCGTAGCTTCAGATAAACTTGCCAAACTATACTAATCCAACTACCACCCAGTGCACGTTGGAAGAGTGACCATCTATGCCACTTGCTGGGTATACTAGATAAATAACATTAAAAGAAGAGAATAGACGAAAACTTCTAAAGGGGGTTCATTTCTTTGTGAAAAATACCATTTACCATGGGCATACGATACAATTTTCATCAGGGGTCAATTTATTTGTAAAAATTAATTTGTAATAGTTTTTATATCATGGACGTCGAAGGCATGATGACAGTCACTAAGAATCACTGAAATATTGATTTGATATAATTATATAAGATACAGAGATTCTAAAGAAATCACTCATTTTTATTTTACATGTGTGATTACATTTATTTTAGTAAAAATATAAGCACAAAATTTAACCATTCGCCATCTTATCTCAAACACCAATCAGAAGAGAGTGACGTCGTACTTTCGCAAATATCTATGATCCGAACATCTGTTTTAAATTTACTTTGTTGTTTGATGGATTTGCTTGGTTCATGTGTCAAGTGTTTGAAGTTTGACTCATAGAAAAATATAATCTGTCTATGGTTTGACTTTGACGACTTTACCACAGGACACAGATAATAGATAACCACAGATCGACACAGACACAGATCACCTATAAATGGTATTTACAAATTGATGATGTCATAGACAGACGCCATTACTATTCTAGCGTTTTGGCGTATAATTTAAAATGAGTTTTTTTAAAGTTGAATGTTTCCTTTAAAAACTTTTTTTCCTACAGAAATAACATTTATTGTTGATAAAGTATATACGTGAGAACATATCGTGGAGTAGTTTTTCAAAATGCCTATCTGGCAAAAACAGGTGAAATATTCAACGGAAAATTTTCATAAACAAACTGCATAATATATCAATTAGTAGACCTTTTTATTTCTTCCCCGGTATTAATGTTATTGTGATACTGATTGAACCAAATTAGAATGGACGGGGCAAAAAATTGAAATAAAATGCCATTGTCAAAAACTTAATATTCAAATATCGAGATTGAAATATATTTAGCAAAAACCTGATATGAATATAAATTTAAAAAATAACAATTAGAATAAAACATTCTATTTAAATATGATCTTATACACAGTTTAACCAAAAAGTTACCAATTTGACCTAAAAAACTTAATTTACAAATAATATATTGGGTGTTTAGGAGCAAAGTGTCTCTTGAGTATGGAAAAATATCGGGCAGAACCTCACCAATGTTAATTCTATAAAAATAATCGAGACAAACTATCTAAGAACTGAAAATTAGGTAAGTATCACAGATAATCTGTGTAAATATTGTTGAAAACCTCTACAAACTAACAGAAGCATCTTTACTCGATAATTGACACAATTGACATTTTTATGCTTTTTACTTTTACAATTTTCATTCCATAACACAATACTTCCTTCAAAAAAACCCATATTGCACCATTGAACTATTATCTGTACAAGAAACGAGAAGTATTTATATGTATCAATGGTTATTCAAGAGACACCATGCATTAAAACAAATAAATTTAGATTTATAATAAATTATATAAAAACATTTACAAGATTTGTGTAAAATATTAAGACCAAATAAATAGGCACTTTGGTCTGAAATGCTCATTTTTATCCACTAAATCGTAAAAAATCTAGAATCTTTTTGTGTAATTATAACAAACATATGAACACACAAAAAAAATGACAAAAATGACACAGAGTCCACTCTTCCAAATACACACTAGGCAAAAAGAGAACTACCGTAAAAGTAGAATCCGTTTCACATAATTAGAACCCACTAGAAGTCTAGAAGTTGCACGAAGAAGCTGTACATAACGATATCTGAACATCACTGAACATATCGGTCAAAGCCTTAGGCATATTGATTTTCAGATATTGTTATGTGCAGCTTCTTCGTTATGTGAAGCAGAGTCTAATGACATTTATTGCCTCATTGCAGGAATTGAAAATTATAAGCCACATTTTATAAATTCTCAACTTTTGTTTGGCAATCTATACAAAATTCATGACAGCTCGGTAAATCATTAAAAAATATATTACAAAACCTCATACTATTGGCAAATTAGTTGGAACACTTGAACACAAGATATCTAAGGCAATAGGAAAGAACATACCTACATATTACATTAGACACCTTTATGTCTCGATTCGAAGAAATTTGCTTATACTGTTATATCAAAATCAAGTTATAGGTAGGTACTTACAAAGGATCTGCTACTATCCATTTTAATACAGCAACAAGCCCAAACAATAATTGCACTGTCGATATTAACCGGCGTTTTGGTATTACGAAATCAAGTTTTTCACTCCGAGTGAACTTCCCGATACCGAAGAAAATCAAATACGTTATAAGCGATTGTGAAAAGTTTTTACACATTGTTTCATTGTTAGATGCCAAATCTAATTTAAAATAATTAACAATTGTAATACCAAAGAAAAACCGGCAGTAAAACCCTAACCCAACAAATATGGCGTTAACTACGTTCTCCGTAAATGGCGAATAATCTAAAGGTCTCATTATAGGAATCGAAATATTTTGTTTTCACCAATTATTTCAAACAATCGCCGTTGGTCATCCAATAGACACGCTTGATTGAAGTAAATAGTACGCGCAGTTACTTGATCTATAATGCGACGTTGTCACATGTCAAATAAAGAAAAACTTTTGATACATTTCCAAAGTGAATATGTATAAAAATCTCTAAAATGTTGGTAATTATTAAAAAATTAAGAATAAAAACTGGAATCAAAAGATGGGTTTGAATTAAACTATACAGAAAAACTACTTGTCTGGTAAATTTGATGAGCGGCTTTATGTTTGAACTTTGATTACGAAGAATGGTTTTAAAAAAGAGGCAACATTGAGCTACGTATTTTAGTCCGTTAATTTTGAATCTAAATACCTAAGTAGTTGTTTTTAATTAGATGTTAGTTATATTCCTCTTCAAATTAATTTATGATTGTGAGTTGGCAATACTTATGGCTTGAGCTTGATAAAAATCTCCAATGCCAATCCAACACACCAGAAGAATTTAAAAATTAGTATTACTTAATCTAAAAACTTGGTAAGACTAAAATACAATAAGCGTTTACCAAAACTTGAAAATATTCATTAATAAATAGTACTTATCATTGAATCATCAAGTTATATTCAAAATATTGCTTTTTCATGAAATCTTATTTAAACCTGATTAGGTGTCATGGAAAAAGGCTACCAGTCATTTGACATGTGTTTAAATTTGTTTTTGTTGAAAATTGATAAAGGGAATGCATATTATTGAAAATGATAAGTTGAGGATAATTATTATTGTCCTTAAATAATATTTTACATATTCTAGTTGCTAGAATAATTCTACTAAACTACGAAACTAATTATTAGTTTCCGAAACCATTGAAATCTAAACAAGATTTCAACAAGCAAGTAGAAAGGTCAAAAAGAGAATGTTGCAATTTCTTTCTTCCTTTTAAAATTGAATGTAGAGTCTAGAGTCCAATATCCATTTGACTAAACGTCAATTATGTTTGCAATCATTAAAAAATATGAATTGTCGATTTGGTTAATTTGAGGATGATTTGAACCTACTAAACATAGAAGAAAAATATTAAGGAGAAAGAAAGAAGTTGTACTGCAGTCAAAAAGTTAAAATAAGAGTGTATAGATAGAGCTAATTGGCAAATTAGATTTTGAATGGTTAGAGCGTATAGTATGTCTGTATAGGCAGGAGTAGGATATGTACGGAATATAAGTAATGAGATTAGCCAATGTTTGTTGGGAGGATGTAGAAATTTGGAATTAGAGAAGGAATCATGAAGGAGGATTACAAATGAGATGTTTGTGAGTAGACGATTTGCTGATGATATAGTCATACAAAAATGGTTAAATTTAAGCTTTTGCATTTTAGTTTGAAATGTTTGTAAACATTCAAATATTTAGGGTGAATACCTATTCTCTTTTTCGTCCTTTCCTTTTCCCCAAGGACATTTTAATCATAAGACTGGATCACTACAATATGTCTGATAATTGTTTCTAAAATTTCTTTAAATAAAAGCCATTTTTTAATAAAATTTTTCATTTTAATTTCTTCAAATTTTGACAAAAAAAAATTTTAGGTACATTTTACAAATATCTTCTTTTTTTATATATTAAAATGATGGTTTATAAAAAATACTGCTAGAAATAATTTTGTACAGACAATTTTCGTTAATATATAATTTGACAATAATTTACAAATATTTTTTTTTGAATGTAAAATACGATTTACTACTCACCAAAGATAATAAATCCACCAATTTTGTTTGTACACAAATAAATACATTTGATACATTATACATAGCTCGGGCAGCAACAAAATTCGGAACATACAGTGTGTTTCAAAAGGACTGCACAAAATTAGGTTTCAATTAAATTGATTGAAATAATATCAAGTAAAAACATGCTCATAAAATAAGTTGATTGTACAATGAAATAGACTGATCGAGAAGAATGCGAGGCAAGAAATATATATTTAACAGAGAAAGCGGTAAAAGCTATAAAAGGATGTAAAGAGTTCGAAAATAAAGCTAAAAGTTCCAAAATATCGGTGGGAAAGCTATAGTTATACAGTTTATTCGATGAAAGCGCAGCCAAATTGTTGTAGCTCTATTTCAAGTAGATATTAGGTTCCAATAAACCAGAAGTTCACAACAAATAGAGCTGAAAACTTTACGACCAGCGAAAGTCAAAGAACAGAGGCAAAACTACAGTCGAAACCGGTAACTTCAGTTCGCTTTCTGTCAGTTTTCGCCGAGTGTTCATAAAAACGCTCGCCAGCATAGACATACAAACGTTTCAGTTGAGTAGTCCCTTAGCACAGTATAGGAACGAACCAGTATGTTATCAACGTCGTTCAGATGAGAATCTCATCCGGCGGCCAGTGCTGTGCTGCGATCCAACCAAAGAGCAAGTGGTGAATTTGCGAATAACATCATTTATTTTACAGGGCTTATATTTTTACGGCTTTTCTGACAAACAAACATTATTATTTTCAAAGTTTATAAGCATTTTTTTGTAATGGATACCATCAAAAAGAAGAAAACGGGTAGTGTGTGTACACAATAAGTACACAATAACAGTGTACTGTTCAACAATATTTAAGAAAAAACATTCAACACGTTCAAGTCATTTTGAAACTTATGCTACCTACGTCTATGGAAAAGTAAAATTAATCGTAAGGCGATCCGTTCAAGGTCATCAAAAGCTCTGGCAATTTATAATGGTAATACTACTGGTTCGTTCCTATACTGTGCCCTTAGCATAAGTTTGTCCACTGACCACAAACCGACTGCAGCGTTGTCCTCTTCAAGCGGGAAACGTGCGAAGCTATTCATTTTAGCGGGACATGTAATTTGGGTCTATAAAAATGTTGTATACAGCAATATAATTCAAAAAAACTGTATATAGATAAGAAGGATACTTTGTTGAAAGCGCGTTGCTTGATTTTTATTCTCAGATATGACTGAAGTAGAAAATATTTCGATGAAAAATTCAGATTGATTGGGGGACTAAGAATAATAAGATAATTGCATTTAAAGTTAACAGAATTCAAAATAATAAGTAAATAATTTCAATATTATATCAGTATAGTAAGACATTTTTCAACAGTTAAACTTGTAAAAATTACTTTTATTCCAAGGCACTCAATTATATTTTGAGTTGGTATAAATGTAAAGATATATATTTTTGATTTCCAACTATTATTGAACGTAAATGTTGTACACGAAATACTCTATTCCCGCGAGAATGATTTTGTGCAAATCTTTTGTCACACATTGCAAAATGTTTTTGTTCAATTATGGATGACAAAGTTTGAAAATTCAACTAGCTAGTTAAAGGGGACAGTATAAGTAGATAGAGGATCTTTTTGAGACTTTAAACCTGAAAATTCCAAGTTTTTTAAAATAAATATCGTTTATGTTGAATGAAAACACTGGACAAAGTCAAAATGACAGTCAAATAGAGACAGCTCGATAATTATACGGTAACTAAGTGAACATTTTGTGATTTTGAGATGTGTGTTTGAATCTAAATACTGTTTTGTGGGTTTGCAGCTAAATAGTTAACTTTCCCTTTCAATTTTTTTCATTAAGACGTCTCTGGATTCAATTCAACTAAACCACTGGATTCTAGTACGACATTCAGTTACTTTTTGAAAAAAATTGTTGTGTAGACATTTTCAACACGTAAAAGATACGTAGTACCAAATATCAGGTACTGTTCGAGATACAGCAGAAATTAGAGTTCCAATTTTTAGAGAAAATTTCAGCGCAGGGTTCAACAAATGATCTAAGCCGGTAAATTGGAATATTTTCACGATAGTTTCAAAGAAAGTGTTATAAGCTCATCTTTTAAATGAGTAACACCAAAACTCAGAAACCAAAATGTATACAAATCGTTCGAGCCGTTTTCGTAATAATTGGGGAGTTCCATGCTTAAACCTGACTCTTCAGTTAGTTCCAGTAATAAATAATATTAACTGTAAAATTATCAGATTTAAATCGTGGTCAATAATTTCAGCCACAAACCATCCTATACAAATTAAAAGTAAATTAATCAGCAAACTTGACAGCAATCCAGTTTATACAATAAAATATCCTTGATAGTTTCCCCTTATATACACACACAGAGACAAGAAAAATCTGAACAAACTTCATTCTTTAAAAAAAAATTTTTGACGTAGCACCAATCAATTCATAAAAGATAACAGAATAAACCAACTACCTCGTACAATTGTCCATTTTTTCCCCCTTAAAAAAAGTGAGTCTCATCACTGGAAAATATTTCCGTACATCACCAACTACTACGCGCTTGCGTGTAGCCAAAAGTCAGTCCTGTAATGTCCGTTAACGACCGCCAGAAGATGCTGAAAACGTTTAAAAACAATTCGCGGCCGATGTTTCGTTTATATAAATAAAATTAAGCAATTTGTTGCGCGAAATAACAGTAAAATCAACAAAAAACATATCGTAAATAAATATTTAAAAATATATACCACAGAACTTGCAAGACTTTTTGGTTAGTGAAATGCCGCAAGACTTAAAACGCTCAAGAATATGCTTTTCAAAACAGTCAATTCAGTATAATTTCAAATTACTTGGGACATAGTAGTCTTGTGCGATATTTTAAACATCACTGAATCTGTTAAACTTATTCAACTTTACGTACAAGTTTTCCAAATCAAATCAATAAAATTTGGTTGTTCCACTATGTAAAGTTCTTTCAAGGAACTTACAGTTAAAAGAACTGAGCTTGTATAATGTTCCAAGAGGATCAAGTGTATGTTCCACTGTGTAAATTTGTTTCTAGTAACTGCAAGTTCAAAGAACTGAAACTGTGTAATGATTAGAAGTATGTTCCACTGTGTAAAGTAGTTACAATGAACCTACAGTTCAAAGAACAGAACTTGTTTAATATACCAAGAGTATTATTATATTCCACTGTATAAATAATTCATGGAACTCATAGTTCAAATTACTGAACTTGTATAATGTTCCAAAAGGATCAAATGTATGTTCCACTGTGAAAATTTGTTGCTAGAAACTGCAAGTTTAAAGAACCGAAATTGTATGATGATCCAAGTGGATTAGACGTATGTTCCACTGTGTAAAGTAGTTACAATGAACCTACAGTTCAAAAACCCAAACTTATATAATATACCAAGAGTATTAGCCGTATATTCAACTGTATGAATAATTCATGGAACTTATAGTATAAATTACTGAACTTGTATAATGTTCCAAGAGGATCAAATATATGTGTAAATTTGTTTCTGAAAACTGCAAGTTTAAAGAACCGAAATTGTATAATGATCCAAGTGGTTTGGACCTATGTTCCACTGTGTAAAATTGTTTCTAGAAACTGCAAGTTTAAAGAACTGACATTGTATAATGATCCAAGAGGATTAGACGTATGTTTCACTGTGTAAAGTAGTTTAATTGAATCTACAGTTCAACTTGTATAACCAAGAGTATTAGCTGTATGTTCTACTGTATAAATATTTCATGGAACTTATAGTTTAAATAACTGAGCTTGTATAATGTTCCAAAAGGATCATATGTATGTTCCACTGTGTAAATTTGTTTCTAGAAACTACAAGTTTAAAGAGCTGAAGTTGTATAATGATCCAAGAGGATTAGACGTATGTTCCTCTTTGTAAAGGGGTTTCGAAGAACTTACAGATTAAAGAGCTGAATTTGTATAACGATCCAAGAGAATTAGACGTATGTTCGTCTGTGTAAAGCAGTATCAATGGAATTTACAGTTAAAAAAACTGAACTTGATATAAAATGAAACATATCAATGAAATTTTGGTTGTTCCACTATGTAAAGTTGTTTTAAAAAGTTAATAGTATAAATAACTGAGCTTGTATAGTGTTTCCAGAGAACTAGACGTAGTGTTTAAGCTACATAAAGTAAGATAATGGATCGAATAACTCTTAAGCAGTTGATCCACAATGTAAAAAATATTGGAATGGTTTCAAGTGATCCAGATGTCAAAAGTAATAAAACATTCTCCTTACAGAACATGCTGAAATATTAAAATTGCACAAAAACATGTTCTGTCCATTTTTCAAATATCCTTGAGTGTTTTAAGCCTTGCAATATGGAGATGAATGGTACGCCGAAAAATGTGGGAAAATATCAAATGAATAAGGTTAATTTATGTTTTTTTCCGAAAAAACAGTGGACTCTGTGAATTTACCTATTCAATAATTCTAAAAGTAATTATTTTGTAACATCCTTTAGAAAGACACACAGTTATATTTATATAACAACAAAAATTAGGGTAAACAATGTTGAAATAAATTTTATAAAAAAAAATGTTTCTGATAACCCCCCCCCCAGGAAATTGTTATACATAAACGAATTACTCAAGACGTATAGAAAATAATGGGGAACATTTTAGAAATATTCAAAAATTGTACTATCGCCTCGGAGTTACCAGAAATATATTTAAATCGAACAAACACGAAAAATTCAACAACATGAGCGAAAAAACGTCAATTTCTTAAACAATTACCCTGTTCAAATATTGTCCCAATTTTTTAAAAACTCACCAAAAAACATCGTAACGTTGGTGTATTACAAGGAACACTTCTAAGGCCACTTCATGTGACAATGTATAACAAGAATCTACGAACTAATAAAGGACCAAACAATCATTTAAGAAATGTAACTGTAGTATTTTTCCAAAGGATGTGGTATTCTCTTTTAAGTGTAATTTGTACATGGGTGAGCAAAAATCTTTCAACAAAGAAAATCATAATCGAAGAGATCCGCTAAGCCTTCCGTCGAGTCTAAACTGAAGTTGTACTCGGATTGCATAAGTGGTTCCAATAGGACCAATTCACTGCTTAACAGAGGATCCGTAATACCTGCAACAGAGAAAATACTATAGCCGACGATGTAGCTGATTGTATAACAACTAACAACAAGATAACTCTTGTAGTAAAATCATGAATGTTCTTAGAATTTTGTGCCGGCTGCTAGGTTGCTTGTGTCGCCGGCCGGTTTGGTGAAGCCTCGCCTTTAGGATTGAACGTTATCCCTGTTTTGTTTGGTTGGTTCATGTTGTTAGTTGAATTTTACAGCTTAGGGCATGAACATTAATCGCCAGATTTCTGAAACGGTCGAAAATTTGTGATTGAGAGAAAAGGTGTTCCTCTTTTATATGAAATAGCTAATAAGAGATTAATTTTGTGCAAAATCGACCAAGAGCTGGGAGAGTTCAGTTCCAAAGGATGTGAGGCATGTAACTGCAGTTCAAGTATCTGTGTCTATATTGAAGAGATGAAGTCTCAAGTTAGGATTGAGATATCGACGATCAGTTAGAGTTCTAGGCTACAACATGAGCATTGGGTTCCGCCGACTACAGTGGGCTGAAATAAACATATGCTTCTTTGTTAACATCCATATTTTCAAGCAATTAAGTAACAGACAATGTAATGGTTGTTACTTTTCTGTGGCCGATAGATCCAATTTTTACACACAAATAAACATAACAGTTAGGGAGGCGAATAGGGGATTTTTCGGGAATACTCGAGCGTGGCAGTTGAAGATATCAGAGATACCTTAGACCTAATAGAACTTTGGAAAGTATTAGCTCTATATGTAGTGACGCGCGCCTAGGATAGACGATCAGATTAGTAAAAAAAATCGATAAATCGAAATACTGAGCGCGTCAGATTAAGATATTGGGGGTTGATCTTAGTGTTTTAAGACGCCGAGTTATAGGGTCGCGAACTTAATCCGTTAATCCGGCATTCTCGAGCGCGATTTTATTCTTTTTATTTTGAAGAATTTAATCTAAAAATACAAAATCTGCCGGTTTCCGCATGACCGGAAGTGTGGAGGAGCCATTTCGTCTTCCGAAAAACGCGTTGCGGCATATAAGTCGCGAACGATTACAAAAAAAAGGTAATTTCATTTCACACAAAAAAGGTTTCTTTACATTTTTGTTGGAACTTTTGGACTTGAAGCATCATGAAAACCCAAACTCCCGTTTTTTTCGAGTATATCTCGAAAACGGAGGGTGTTAAAAAAATTGATATGGAACAACGATGATTAAATTATGTAACTTTTATTACATCTCAATTTTTTTTCCGAAAGCTTCTCGACAATTTTCGTTGACTCGGAAAAAGTTACGCGTATCTGTATACAAAAGTACACACAACCAAACTTATATGGAATCACTCAGTATTTGTGACTAGAATATTTTGCAGGGAAAAAACTGTGTATGATAGTCGAAGTTAAGGTTTTTTGCTGTTAATGAGAATGATAACCTAAAATAAACGACTGCACATTAATAATAAACTTCCAAATTTTGTGTTCAGTGATAAAATCACGTTACTCCTGTAATTTTATTTCGGTCCAAAGATTATAATAATGCCTTATGTTGGACTAACAGATGTGCAGAGGGGAAAATTGTTGCTCTCATTGAACAAGGAATGCCCCAAAGAGATGTAGCAGAGGTAGTAGGCGTTACACAGGGTGTTGTATCAAAAACGTTATTTAAGGTATTTGGCTCTCAAAAATAGGCCTAGAAAAAATCGTCAAAGAGTTACAACTGAACAAGTGTGTGCCAAATTGCTAGAAGAAATCCAAATGTTTCTCATCCAGAGCTGAAACGACAACTTCTAGAAGATACAGGTGTAAATGTTTCAGTTGAAACTATACGAAGAAGACTTCGTGGTCGAGGGTTGTACAGCAGGAGACAGATACGGGTTCCAGAGTTGTCCAGGCAAAACAAAACTGACCGGCTAAATTGGTGCCGTCAACACCAAAACTGGACAATTGAAAATTGGAAAAATGTTCTTTTCTCAGATGAGACCAGAATTGGCCTTAGATCAGATGATCGTCGAATTCGGGTTCTCAGAGCTCCAGGAAGACAAGCTAGACTCCAGACTGCCAGATCTATCCCAAAATATAAAGGAGGAACAGTAATGTTTTGGGGAGGTATTATAAGAGGAACAATAACTCCTTTGCTGCGTCTCCAACAAACTTTAACCTGACGAAGGTATGTTGATTTGGTGTTAGAACCGGTAGTTAGGCTTTGGCGAGGTGCAGTTGGGGATAATTTTATCTTCATACAAGATAATGCACCAATCCATACTAGCAGAGTGGCTCGAGAATTTCTTGAAACGGAAGGTGTCACCATTTTGAACTGGCCTGCATGTTCACCGAACTTGAATCCAATTGAAAACTTGTTGGACCAGGTTAAAAGAAGAGTTAGAGCTCGTCTAAACTCTCCAGGAAATATCGCACAGCTCATTCAAGCAGCGTCGGGAGAATGGGAAAACATACCGCAAGAAAATGTTGACAATTTAATCAGAGGTATTCCAGCGCGAATTGAAGATTGCATAAGGGCTAGAGGTGGCAATACGGAATATTAAAATTAATAATTTCCTATTTTTTTCTTGTTTTTTACAAGTGAATTCAAATCTAATTAATTTTCAGAAACCAAAAAAGAAACCATTAGGTTTGATTTGTAAATTATAATTAATTCTTTAATCCGTATGTGAAAAATTTTTTATTAAAATATTGGAAAAATAATGAACTTTATATCTAAAAAAATTATTTTCATATATTCCATACATAATACAAAATATTAGGTGATTCCATATAAGTTTGGTTGTGTGTATTATTAACATGTATAGTTTCATTTATTTATATTATTCGATAGCCTGTTGATCCTCAAATTATTTTTTGGACGTACCGTAAGCAAAACGAAGTGAAGAATTGAAGCCAAAATTAGGAATGTGTCATAAACATGTAATAAAGACCTTTTTCGGTCAGATTAAGAGAACCCGCCAACATTTTTGTCAGATTAAGAAAATATGCTTTCAGGATACCGAGATAAACCTTCCCTATGAAAATCTGACGCGCTCGAGTATTTCAAAAAAACTTTTTTTTGCATTTTCAAAAATTTGTCGTAACTTATCGTCACGCCGAAATCGTCAGTTTTTTTAAAGGGAGCTTCCTTGGGGCCTACTTAACACCCCATCCAAAAATCTGACGCGCTCGAGTAATCTTTTTTTTTTCGGATTTTTGACTCCTTTATATGCCTACCCCCACCACGCAAACCGGCAGATTAGTATACCGTTGTTTTCATCGGAGGCACTTAGGGCATACGTGGTATGAATATCTGACGCGCTCGAGAATACCCAAGTAACTGTTTTTTTAACATTTTTGAATAAACCGTACACGCCATACCCACCGCTAAAATGGTTTTTACCATACCAGCTTTTCTTTTCGAAATTACTTTATCTTTCGATTTTGATAGGTCTCGACGGCGCTCGAGAATGTCGCGACCTCGCCTCCCTAACTATAAAATAAGAGTTGTAAGCTACATAAACCATTAAGCACCAATTGCAGCAGAGTTAGGTTGTGGTAACCCAAATAGTGAGCTGAATCCCATGGTGCTACGCCAACTACAGCAGCCCGCATAAGATTCAGCACACTATGAGGGTCAAGCAAATTCCCAAAGCACATCAATAACCAACAAAATTATGCATGCAGTTTTTGATAATTTGTAAAATTAGTAAAAAGCAGGACAGTACAGTACATAAAAGGAACACTCTTTATATTACGCACATATATTATTGTGACTTACAAAGCGAAGTGTTTCGTAGCCGCGTAGC
>CAJUYH010000506.1:0-54553 GCA_910591685.1 Galerucella tenella | reverse complement strand
TAAATGCTAATTGATAATTGTTAAATGTTGCTGCATAAATCCACACTTAATTCTAGTTTACACCTTAAAAAACGGTATTTATAAAAAAGACTCACGTACGTCACTGTATTAACTGATTTAATACGAATAAAACCATGGGTGGCTGTTTACACAATTCCCAGGGCACTCTGGTCATCGCAGATAACTGCAAGTCCTTACACAAGATCATGCTTTGTTGTCAACAGGTCAATCCCCAACACGCGACCCTCACGCCCTTCGTAACGATACCACTTCTGGTTGTCAACCTCTTGTCAACGTTTAATACACTCGAGAGCATCTTTTTGGACTATCTATGCGCAGCATTTGCGGTGACTTTTGTCCTGTAGCTTTTTGTTAAAAAAAAAAGAATTTTTCTCAGGGGCGATTTGAGATTACAGATGGTTTTTTAAACATTACACGTGCACGAAGGGCGTTAAACATGAGATTAGCGTGTCATGTTTTGTTAGTTAAATGGATTAAATATTTAATATAAAAAGGGCTCGACATTTTTTATAAATCATTAGAATGAATGTAAGTACTAATAGGGTAATGGGATTGCTATTTAATTTTTTGAAAATACACAATATGCACATAAGAAGTCAAAAACAACTCTACTCGGGAAAAAATCATCAATACCTTCACCAGAAGGGCTCTCAACAAAGCAAGTCTGGCTTAGTGATTATGTCTATGTAAAAAAACAAATAGGCTATGGCGTGCCGTTTTGGTTAACATTTCTCCAGGTCTTTGGTATAATATCCAAAGGCCAGGTTGCTTTCAAGAGTGCGCTGAACAGCATTATTGGATAAATTCCGTCCATTCCATGAGATGTATTCGATTCAAACGAGTTTATTTTGTTATACTTGACCTCTTTTTTTTTATATTTGCCAATTTTCTCTGGAAGCAGGTGTGTTCGTTCGTGTTGAATAGTTAAAAAAACTAGATGTTTTTTCATTAATGTATCAATGTTAGACAACAACAGCGCATTAAAACGTCCTATTCAGTCGTTCAAATGTTTGTTTATTTACATCTTCAATAAACAAATAAACACTACCTTCTCATGATCTCTCTTTCACCTTCAATTGGCAATGAATTTGCTTGCTCAATGAATACAAAACCTGATTTATAACAGATCAAGTCGTGCATTATTATACCTGATGATTATCTTCTGACAAAGTATTTCAACATTGTTGTTGTTGCACGTTGTCGTGAAAGTTCAAGGGAAATATCATACAATTCCTTTTGAATTGATCTAATAGTTTTATGTACCTATAATTATTATCAAAACAATACGGATTGTTGGGTAGCTATCTTGATAATTCTCTAATCTTAATCAAATGTAAGCACAATCAACATTTTTCATTATTCCCAATACTTATATAACAAATTCTTTGAGTGGAACAAGAGCAAGAAACTGATGGTACAAGGTCTGTTCCAACCGCAGTCAGAAACTATCATAAACGATCGGAGAATAACTGGTCATAGCAAACAACGAATTTACTTTCGCGTAATTCCTATCACTGATTGCAATAGTCGACTATTATCTGATCGCTTCTTAAACCGCGTCCACATTATGTCGAATGGTGTCGATCGACATGATCGATCGACAATCGTTCGACAATCGACTATTGTAAGACTACGTCCACATTATGGATCGACAATGTCGGGAGACCATCCACACTGGATCGACACCATTCGACATAATGTGGACGCGACTTTAGAGTTTCTGATTACAGTTGGAGCAGATCTATAGCTAATATACTGAAAATACTTGAGAAGTTTCAAAATGCTGATGTTTTTCCGTGTATCTAGGCATATTTTTGTACTATTTATATAAATATTACAGTAAGATTAATATTCCCTTTTCATAAATAATAATTGACCATAAACAACAAAGTACAGACCTGACGGAAACTGTCAGTGGAACAGTAGAAAAAGACGTAAGACACTCTGCCAATACCAAAAGTACGTCTGCATCCTATTTTCAATGGTGAAATTGTTCCCAATTGATAGGTCACGCTTGCGCGTTATCTAAATATCAACTAATCGAATTTTTTTAAGTCAAAGATTAGGATTAACGTTTGTTATACATTTAAACGGTTCATTATTGTGATATTTTGATCAGGATTAATCACAGACCTGCATTTTTTTCCATTTCTTCCAACGTAATGTGCTAGAAGGACGTTAACAAAAGAAGGGTATTATGAACTCTATATTGTAACATTATTAAATAATTATTTCATTTGTTGTCATTGTATTTATTAGTATATTGAAATCCTTTTACCATATAGTATGGTGTAGCAAGGTATTCTCTATCTATATTACTACGAGCCGATTTTACCGCAGCCTGTTAAATCCTCCGTGTTGCAAACTGGAAGCTGTGCCCTAACTGCTAGTTGGGCTTCTATTTAAACCTGGGATTTATCAAGAGGAAGTAAAAACGAGCTTTGCCTTCGTAAAATTTTGTGAATAAACTATAACTATTATTACATTAGAAGTACTGTCTTTCCATACTGAATACCATCTATGTTAATTATCCTTAAAATATAAATTCCCAAAATTTCTAATTTACATATCTTCTGTAAGTTCCTTGTGGCATTACTTATTCTTTTTTCTTATTCTTTTGGGAATCAAACCACAATAATGTTTTTTATTTTTCATTTCGACGTTTCGGTAGCGTTCCAGCTACCGTTGTCAAGATTAACTAGTAATAAAATTGATAAAACAATTTTTGGTCCCTATCTGACACAACGAAAAAATATGGTGTATGATTATTTTTGTTTTAAAAATATGTATGACTCAGTTTGGTGATTTTGTGTATTGAATTGTGTATCGATTAACAACTATTCCAATGATAAATCATAAGAAAACCTGGATAAAAACTTATGATGCTATCCTGATAACGCAGGTAATTGATTATTGGAAATTTCTCTCTCTAACATTGGTAACCAAATTTGACTACATTCGGCTGAAATACTAGCTACACATTTATCTGCATTTAGTTGTATCAAAGCACTTTCTTTGATTTTTCGTCTTTTATTATTGGGCTCTTTAAATATTATTTTTGTCGAATCCCATTGAATTTTATGCCCCTTTTCGCAAGCATGTTTACAAATACCTGACTTAAAGAACTCCCTATCTTTGATGTATTTTTTATGTTCACTTATTCGGACTTTCAATGGTCTAGATGTTTCACCTAAATAGAATTTGTCGCATTCACAAGATATCTGATATATGCAATTTTTTGAAGATTGTTCTTCATTTTTTGGTTTCGTTTTTGTTAAGATAGATCTCAAAGTATTGTTAGATTTAAAGCTGGTTCGAATGTTAAATTGATTACCAATTTTCTTAATTCTTTCCGACAAACCCCTAACATACGGTATTGTCAAGTTTTTAAAAATTATGTTAGCTGAATTATTAATATTATTGTTATTCTTATGGGGTATTAACAATGAGCCTTTCTCTATATTCTTGATTTCTTTATTTACAAATTCTGCCGGGTAATTATTGGCATTTAAAATATTTTTCAGTAGAGTTTTCTCCTTTCTGAAATTATTATCATTAGAACAAATGATTCTGGCCCCATCGTATAAAGATTTTACTACCCCTTTTTTAACGCTTATAGCATGATTTGATTCAAAATTCAAATACCTATTAGTGTGTGTTGGCTTCCGATAAACACTTGTTTCATACCCTGTAGGTGTTTTATTGATAAGAATATCCAAAAATGGTGAAAAAATTGTTATTTTCAATTTCAATTTCAAATTTTATAGATTTTTCTCCTTCATTTATATTTATTAAGAAATCATTTAGAGATACTAAGTCATAAGGCCATATTGAACAATCGAGTTGTTTTAAAGCTACAAGTGGCATATGGCTGGAGCTAATTGAAGTGTTTTTGTTGCAATCACAAACATAAAACGTTATTAGTTCCGAACGAACGATAGGTACACCTCTCTCGATCACCGGCATCGTTATCATCGTTGTTACTTTCACTCAATCAATGAGAACGAAATGTAATTAGCGTTTGTGTTTAATTTATGTTAAACATCGTTTATGATGCGAAAAGTTAATGGAGCTATGGATATAATAACGAAATCAACTGAATAATAATAATTAAATGACAAACATCTGGCCAGCGGTTCCAAACACAAGATAAGCCGATTTATTTATTATTTATACCATTGTATGAAGTTATACAATGTTTATATTATTGGTAAAACTTATTTAGATAGGCGCTTAGATTGTTTTTTTGCTCTAATCTCGCTAAAAAGCAATTGCTTGTTTTTTATTCATTAGGGTGAATATCTCGATAATTATAAAAAAGAAACTTCCGTTCGCATAGCTACTTGCGGATTGCACAGCAATTCAGAATCCTAGCAGAGACCTAGGAGGCTTCTGAATAGAAGAGGGACATTTACCTAAGTTAACGCCTGCAGATATCCTAAATTTGGGGAAATGGGACTAAAGTCTCTGAGATTTTTGGCAGGAGTTAAGTAGAAGAATAGTACATTGTTTACCGGGTAGGAAAAGCTTAACATTCCTGGACGACTGTGAAGATTGCTAAGTCGAGGCGCAAGCCGAGACTTAGCAACACAGAGTCCAGGAATGTGGCTTTTCCTACGAGGTAAACATACTATTTTTCCGCAAATCGTTTAAAATTCGACAGATATTGATTGATTAAAAAAAAAACGCGATAATTTTATTCCCAAATAAATGGTGCTTTGAAATTCCTAATAAAATTACTTGGGTTACTATGGAAACGTATTGAGGTTGAATTGTCAAACTTGACGCTTATAAATTTAATTGCTGGTGTTCTCGAAAGTAAAATGATAAGTGATGATGAAATTTCCATTCCTGGGACTCCTCCAGAGCTGGTTGAGGCAGTGAATACTGCTTCATTAGAATTATTGCCAAAGAAATCAAGAGAAAAGTACGAAAATGCATACAGACGTTTTATGGATTATCGCATGAGTAAAAATACGAGTTCTTTCTCAGAAAATGTTGTAATGGCATACTTCCTAGACCTTTGTTTAAAGATGAAATCTTCAACATTATGGGCCAATTATTCAATGCTGAAGTCAACCCTTGCACTTAAACACAATGTAGATATATCTACATACTCAAAACTTCGTTCTTTATTGAAACGGCAAGCTCAAGGTTATAGGGCAAAGAAATCTAAGATTTTAACGAAGGAAGAAATTGAAAAATTTATCCAGGAAGCTCCAGATAAAGAAAATTTAATGATTAAGGTAATTTACAAGGTTTTAATTTCTATTTAGATTATAGCTTCATTTATTTTTTTGGTGGCTGTAATATTTGGTATTTCTGGGGCCTGTAGAATGGATGAGTTAGTCCGAATGACTGTACACGATATAGAAGACTTAGAATCTAAGCTTTTAATCAGCATACCTGATTCGAAAACCAACAAACCAAGATCATTTGTAATTAATCAGATCTACTTGAATGTTTATCGAAAGTATGTTTCGTTAAGACCAGAAAATATGAACAGTGACCGATTTTTCTTTAAATATCAAAGCGGAAAGGGTTGTAGACAAGTGGTAGGAATTCATCGATTTAGAAAAATGCCCAAAATAGTTGCTACTTATTTGAACTTGGTAAATCCGACAGAATATACTGGTCACTGCTTTCGTCGGTCTTCTGCAACAATATTGGTTGACTCTGGTGCCGACATAACTAGTTTAAAGAGGCATGGCGGATGGAAGTCATCAAACGTTGCTGAAGGATATATCGAAGAATCGCTTAACAATAAGGTTGAGGTGGCAAATAAAATTTTCACAGTACAAAATATTCAACAAAATGACCCTACCACCCTGCATGTTGTCCAAAATGTTTCTCATAGTTCTAAGAGTGTTCCTCCAATGTTCAATAATTGTACTAACTGTCAAATTACTGTAAATATAACAAATTGATCTTAAAAATGTATTCAGCAATGACTTGATGTTTTCAAAATATAAATTAATTCCTTATAAGCAATATGTTTTCAATCATTTATGTAGAACACTAACAACTGTACGGAAATATCATTTCCTTACAGTAAGGAAATGACATTTCCTTACAGTAAGGAAGTCCTGAAATTTTGACAGGAATGTCAAAATTTCCTAGCGATTTGCGGAAAAAGATCTTTTTTCCACTACTAGCTGTGAAGTTCACAATTATTGCTTCTTATAGCCAACTGAGAAGTTGAATTTCTCTATTAGTGGTTAATAATTTTTTCTATTATTAACCTAGGTCAGTAATGGACAAATTCAAATATTTTGATAATTCAGGGATAGTTCAACAAAAACTTGTGCAACATAATTTTCTATACCCGTCTTTAATATATTTGCTGCTTGAAACTACCTATCAAGATAAAAATTTTTGAATAAAAATGCCATAAGTTTAAAATTTGCGCTCAACCAAAAATGACTTATGAGATAACGAGTACGTTCATAATATATCGAAAACTGACAGTGTACTTGTCAGTCAGACGACGGAGTAAACGCTTCTCGTGGTGCGTTTGTGAATTATTTTTAATTTTTAAATTTGGCTATAGTTCATTTACGATAAGTTTGCAATAACAAAACATGACAAATGTTTTACATTGTTGCCACGTTGTAATTTTTTTCCAGTAGTTGGCATAAAATGATGTTAATAAGTTGTTTATTGCATAAGATTCCATTTAACTCAAAAATAAGAGCAGAAATTGAAAATTTTGATGATTAAATACATAAATTTCAAGATGTCCAGTGAATAATAAAACGCGAATGAAATAAAAACGACAAACCAACACAAGAAATTCTGATAAAATTGTCTGGCAGCCCCGGACACGGCAGCCAAAAGTTGGACCGTAACTTCCCCCTTTATATGATTAATTATTCCATTTACACTTTGGATATTTAGATTTTGTTCGGTGGCTGCAATTGTTACTACAAATGTGAAAATCGCGAACTTATCGTAAATGAACGATATAGTAGTACACTATGGTGTTGAAAACCTCGCGAAATAATCTTGGTGCTCGGTCAATAATAACAGAGTCTTCACCATCTTAGTGTAAAATATACTATTAGGTCTCAGTGAATGTCGCCCCAATATAAATTCATACATACATACATACAGGTATAAATGCTATTCCCAAAGTGACATCAAAATATGTAGAAATCGAAAAGTTAATAATATACATTTGAAATAAAAAAGTTGTCGTTCACCAATCCCTTAATAGACATGTATGTCAAAATATTTTCCATAAATTCGCCATAAGTTGCTCTCCATTTATGCCAATTTTGATATAAATCCATAAAATACTTCAACCTAGAATTGTAACTGGGATTGGAGAGAATGTTTTAAGTAACGATGCGGCCAAACTGCAGAGGGCACTGATCATCAACAATCGTAATGTCAAAATGGAAGGAAAAATAAACAAACCACGTAAAAAACCACAAAACAGTCTAACCTATAGAAGTGAAAGTTTATAGGATGACCTTGAATACAAAAATGAGGTTCCAAACCCATCCACCAGAAACGCTAGTTGCAATAGAGTTGACGAAACAGGCCTGGTAGCTGAGGCCTTAGGCACGAAATGAAGAAAAGATTTTAAAATTCATCAAAGCTGTCATATAGTTGTTGTCACCATTGTCATTGTCTTTTATAGATTGTTCCCTTTTGCCATTTGCTGTTATTTGTAATTAGGTTCAGTAAGTGTGATAATTCATGATATTTATAATGGTTGGTGTGAAGTGTTGCGTTCCTGGGTTTACAGACATTACATCAAAACGGCATAGGTTTCCCAAACATGACCCTTTGTTGTTGAATGAATGGGTTGCCTTTATTCGCAATCAAAAACTAAAGGAATTGAGCGCTGAACAGATTTATAGATCCTACAAAGTTTGCAACAGATATTTTGAACCACAATATATGGTTATTGGGACCAAAAGGGGCCTCACTCGCAAAGCTGTTCCTACAATCCTTTCAGGATTGATCAAAAAGTGATGGGAAATACGTAATATTATCACTCTTAGGCATTACTTAGCGCGTGGTAAAATGTAAATTGCATTTAGGAATTCCTAAATTCGTTTTAGGTATTACCTGACTAGGAAATGGTTAATGAAATCGGGCATTAGTCATTCAAAAAACAAACTTCCATTAAAAAAAGCACTATGAAATAGTTCTGAACCCATCCACTGCGATCGCTGAAATTCTTCTTCCCTTAGTCTGTTTTTCGGCCTCAGCTGCCTTGGCTATTTCGACAACTCAATTGCAACTAGCGCTTCAGGTGGATGGGTTTGACACCTCATTTTTTCATTCTAGGTAATCCTATTGGACTTTCACTTCTATAGGTTAGACTGTTTTGTGTAAAAAACTTTGTTGTGTTCCGTTTTGCTAAGACAAAACATGAGAAATATTAATAATGTGAAGTTACACTGCATTCAAAACAAATATACCAAAATTCCCGTGTTTGTGTTGGACATTTCAATGATGACTGTAAAGTACCAGGAAAAAGAGGCTGAAAAGAAAAGCTGTTCTCACTTTATTCATTCCAGGTAATTACCTAAATTTAATATTAGGTGCAAGTCTATAGGTTGATTAATAATTAGGATTCTCCTTTTATGTTGTAAAAAGTAACCTAATACTATTTCAAGAGATGATATGAAATTTCCAAAATTTATGAATACTAACAAGGAATCAACATTTGTTGATCCAATAATGAAGCAGCTATAAAATAATTATATTTTAGGAATGAAAATAGCAGAATATTGAGAAATAATCTAGTTAGGTAGTATGTTGTGTGTTATGTACAGGTATGTGTGTTAAAAATGTTGTTATTATCACTAAATAAATATTTAATTCCCCAAAGTCTTTTTATTTAAAGTATTCGTCGTTCACCATATACTTTTTCCTAGACACACAAATTATATATTGCAAACTTTACCTTCTGCAAAAATGTTGCATTATGTTGCCTTAACTCTTACTCTGCTGCACAAGTTTTTTAGAAATAAATTGACTTTTTACCAAAAGAACACAAAATGTAGCTTTTATGAAAACGTATAAATTTCACCAAATCTTGCATCAACAAGAGTTTGCCAAATATTCTCTTATGTTCAGCTCTGATGACTAAACATTCAGTAACACCTAACACAGAACCAGAAATACTACATGTTTGTGATAAGAAGCAAGAACTGGACTTCCTCGAAGAATTAGAAATTAGAAGACACTTAACAGACCCACAATATGAAGTCCTCAATGAACAGCTGAATCTAGGAAGTTCTCCATTATTAAACTGTCTTCTTAAGTAATAATTGTAAAGATCAGCAGATATAGTTTTCCTGGTTTCCTATATCATTGCACAGTTATACTGATCTTAAATGGGACAAAGATATCCAGAATATCCCCATAGGGCTAATAATATCAAAGCTACTATTTGTAAAATCTTCTTCTTTTTTCTATTCATATATATTAAGTCAATCACTAGATAGGGCACTATTTGGACTAGCCAAATATATATCAAGTATACATCATGTCAAAAGTAACTTCTGTCATTCTGATGATGATATTTATATCGAAACAATTGTCAATTTACTTGCAATTTACAGATTTTTACAAATATATTGTGGAGTCATTTAAAAACAGTTAGTTTCATTTAAAACCATATGAAATATTATCAGTTATAATTTATATACTTTCATAAGCAGCTGAATTTTGTGTTCTTTAGGTAAACAGTCGATTTATTTTTTAAAGAGATAAAATTCTCCATCAACTTGATATTTAAAATTCCCGCTGAATTTTATAGTTCCTGCGGCCAAACTTCAGATGACAGTTAAAACAGTAGTCACTGCTGACAACATAGGAGTTACAATTCTAGGTTGAAGTATTTTATGTATAAATCGTATGAGTAGTAGTAAGTGAAAAAATTATATCCGTATTTATAATTTTTCCAAATCCGTATTTTTTGCGAAATTTAGGTTACATGCTACACACACAAACAGTTACATAATTATTATCTGTTCCATTCAAGTCGTAAATAAATTTGTAATACACTTTTACTTCTCATATTTCCTTACTAACGTAATAAGACTAACAATTAAACAGAAATAGATAAACATACTAATTAGCACAGTTTCTCCGTAATAACATTGTGCACTTCCTGTTTTCGATACAACAAGAAATTATGAAATCACATAGCATAATGAATACGAATATGTAACTTTTCGTTCGATTCCACAGTTTTCACTTTGATTTCATCACAGTGGATAGGATTTTTCTTTATACAAAATTGCAGTTCTGTATACGACTGAACAGAAAATAATTATGATATTAAATATTGATAAATATCAAGTACATATTTGTTAAAAATAATGAGTTTATCTTGAAGGATATGCTAAATATTGATGTAAATAACTTGTAGTTTTTCTAAATTCTTGTATAGTTAAAGCTTGCTGTTTGCTTTTTTGATATTTCAATAGGTATGTGAATATATAAACTATTATTTATAAATACTTTTTAAAAGAAAAGAAAGGCTTTTGAAAACCCAGTGTGCTTTCAATGTTTTTCAGGAAGTAACTAACTGGGTATTAGGAGATTGGAAGAAACTAGGCTAGGATGATAATTGAATTCCAGACTAACTAGGAGATAATTCCAGACCAGGAAACTGTCATGGTAAGGGTAGTATTTCCAAATGATATATCAAAATATTTATACGTAGAAATCATTTATTCATTATTAAAAGATAAATATACTAGTTAACACAGTTTCTATCAATAATACTGTACGCTTCTTGGTTTCGAGAAAATTCGAAACTTAACTTATCGACATAGAGTATTCCTTATACATTAACAACAGCGCATAACGAGAATGTGGCAATTTTCTCAATAGTATTTAACAATTTCAATGGAGTAAAGAATTCAACCACCAAAATTGTTATCTACTAAACATCAAATTAAAAAAAGACCTAACAACAACTTTAACGAAGCTCTTAATGGTGGTAATCACCATGACCTCCGAAATCACCATAACTTCCGTAATCTCCGTGACCACCATAAGATTCTTGACCACCGTAAGATCCTTGACCACCGTAAGATCCTTGACCACCATAATCACCGCCTCCAAATTGTTCGTGATGGTGGGGGACATGGACAGGTACTGCTACTGGTACTTTTACGGGATATGGTACAGCTTTTTCTACTGGTACAGGAATTTCTTTAATAACTGGATACGGTTTATCAACGTGGACCTGGAAATAGAAAACGGTCAATATTCAGACTGGTTGAAATAAGTATTTTGATGTAAGAATCGGATTAGGATTCATAGACATTGGAAATAGTTTATACCTGAAATGAAAACCGAACTGGAAGATTTGGCACATTAGAGAGCAAGATCAAAACAAACGGAGATCAATATTCAGGAAAAAAGGTTTTAGAGTAGACACGTCAAAAGTGGATTGATGATAAAGAGGTATTAAAAAAGGAGAGGAGGAGCGTACGTGAATAAGTTGATAATGGAAAAGAAAGAAGAACTACGATGGGAAAATAGCAAATGAAAATTAAAATAAGGAATAATGAAGATAGAAAGGAAAAAAAGAGTTATATTTTATTGTAGTTATATTCCACACTATCCTGAAATAAAGGAACTACTTCGAAAGCAAGTGAAGAGGTATCAGATAAGTTTGCAATATGTGTTCCATAAATTTTTATATCCACATAATAGAATAGATCAGCTGCAACGATTACGCATCCATACTTCAAGCAATAACAATATTTAACACGTGTGTGTAAATAAATATTCAATGAAGATTTAGAGGACAGAAGATAGATTCTGAAACTCAGATAACACTTAATCTTTTGCAGATCAGATCTGGATTGGTCTGGGAATGCCTACAAAAGCTGTTAACATTGGTCAATAAGTTGACGTTTATGTGAATTGTGCTTCACAATTGAATAGTAGGCAATGAAATTGCAGATACTCTTGCAAAGGAAGGGTCTGGAACGGAATTCACTGGTCTCAAACCAGTATTCAGTATATTAAAAACTGCAGTATGGAAATCATATGTTCAACCACGCAATCAGTAAATCACTGGCTCCAACCAACATCAAACAGACCACACCCAACCCATAAATATGTCATCACTGAGTTACCAATATATGAAAGCTGTCAAACTAGTCTTATCTTAAAGTATATATTAATCGAGAGTAAGCAATATGAAGCTATAAGAAGTACATTCCAGAAAATATAACGGGTAGAAACATGAGCGTTGAAGATACAATATGTTATTTAAACAAAACAGGTTTATATATGTTATTGTAGTTTTGTTTTCGTCTTTATACTATGTGTCTTATGTCGGTGGTTGAAGCAACTTAATTAAAAAAAAGATGATATAGGTACACGAGAAGAACGATGGGTGAATAAATAAATTATAAAAAAATATATTTCTGCTTATAAGAGCCACTT
The DNA here is from genome assembly GCA_910591685.1 of Galerucella tenella. Taxonomy (NCBI): domain Eukaryota; kingdom Metazoa; phylum Arthropoda; class Insecta; order Coleoptera; family Chrysomelidae; genus Galerucella; species Galerucella tenella. The sequence goes on along the minus strand of CAJUYH010000506.1, from coordinate 42,097 downwards.
ACTTACAATACAATCCACGTAGTCTATTAATAAAATTTTATGCCCCACCATTGTAATATAACACCGTATTTACATAGGGGCAGGTATTTTCTTATTAAAAGTGTATACATCTTTTCACAAAAATGCCAGTTTAAGCAGATGCAAACAATTTGTCTTATTTGTCAATGGGTAGTTAAAAATAAGCGTTGGATAACAACACGAAATTTATCTAAAAATTACAATTTGCCCCCGTTGAATAATGCTGGTATATAAATATTGTCGTTTAAAAAATTGCGAGTATTTATGCAAATGATCAGGTTAAATGAATGTAAGGCAAAGTCTAGGCAAAATAAAAATTGGTCTACTCAGACGACCCTTACTAGCGATGAAAGCATTAGATGAATTTCCTGTAGATGTGTTTTTCTCATCGTAAAAGACATACAAACTTTCCAGAAACAATAATCAAATGAAAAGGATCTTGAAAATTATTCTAGGATAAAAAACATCGAGGAAGAATTGGTTGTTGTTCATGAAAAAACCATAATAAAAGTGTCTTCAACGCAGTAAAAGTACTGAGACTGCAAAATTCATGTAACACATTTAAATTTTCCTTCAATCATGACTTACCTTCACGGGTACTGGAACTGGCTTTTCAACTTCAACTGGTACTTTCTTTTCAACAGTGTAAGGTTGAGGTACTGGTACTTTCACATGGTATGGTACTGGTTTATGTAAAATAACTGGATAAGGTTTATCGATTGGTACTTTGACTTCATAAGGAACTGGTTTTTCTACTGGATAAGGAACATGTTTTTCAACAGTAACATGGTATGGCCTGGGTACGTGGACTGGGTACGGTCTGTCGACTGGGATTTTAACCTCATAAGGTACTTTCTTTTCGACAGTGTAAGGTTGTGGTACTGGTACTTCTACTTTAACTGGATAGGGTACTTTTTTGTAAACAGTGTAAGGTTGTGGAACTGGAACTTTAACCGGTACTCCAATTTTCTTTTCTACGGTGTAGGGTTGTGGTACATGTACTTTGACTTCGTAAGGTCTGGGTACTGGTACTTTAACTTCGTAAGGTACTTTTTTAATGACTTCATAAGGTTGTGGTACAATTACCGGTACCTTTATTATTTCTTTTACCGGTACTGGTATCTTCTTGATTACTTCGTAGGGTTGTGGTACCGGTACTTTGACTTCGTAAGGTACTTTCCTTTCTACTGTATAAGGTACATGTTTAATAACTTCGTAAGGAGTTGGAATTTTCTTTTCTACCACTATTGTTTTCACATGCTCGTGATGTTCGTGACCGCCATAATCACCGCCTCCGAAACCATAACCGCCAAAGTCGAATCCTCCTCCGTGGTCTCCAAAACCATAGAGGCCGCGTTTTTCTTGTTTCTTACTCTCCTGCGTTACTTCCTTCTTTTCGGGTTCTGCAGCTAGAGTTAAGCATAAGCAAACGCTTAGGACAACCTAAAGAAAATCAATAATTATTTAAATACGTTTTTCTATTATAAAAGTAGTTGAGGAAGTAATCAGTGGTGGTATCGTTGAAACTGCTAATTTAAATGTACCCGTCAACATTCAACTTCATCATCTACACGGTGTAACTATCCGATATGTCATTAGAGTGACCTCCAAGTCTTCTGATATAACACATTTAGATTTAAAATCTTTAAATCCAAGACATATATACGCCAACAAGTGACAAATATAAACTAAATAGCATTCAATAGTATTTGATGAGAAATATTATATTTTCCATTAAGACCAAAGAGAAAGTGCAGAGTGCCTACCATCTGCTAGATATGGTAATTGTTTACATTATATTGTGTCGGTCTAAAGTACATTTATTACAATCAGTATAATAATAGTTTGTGACTATTAAATAGAAGATTACCTAATAGGTTGAAATTAGAGTACAGCTAGGAAATTCGTAAATTCTATTAAAGTAATTGAAAAGAGCGCTGCTGTGCTGAATGCTGGCAAATAAAAATATTGTTATGAATATTCATTATAACAAAAAATATACTCTTGATACGTCGTAAAATGATTTCTAGTACTGAAATGAGATCCTTTGTGGTAATAGTTAGTTCAGAGGGTTCTCAAGACTTTTATATAAAATGAATATTCGACATTGAGAAACAATCAACTATAAAAAATAAGGACCTTGAATACCTAGCTTTTAAATACTTGTAAATCTTAAGAATTAGAATCTTGTTTTCTTCTTTTATTATAATTGATGATATTCAGCTTAGTTGAGGTCGATTGTTTTCACGTAAAAGAAGGAATTGTATGGTGCTATAGCCTAAATTAAGCTTTGGCCTAGTTAAGATAATAGTTTTAATGATTTGATATCCAATGCTCGTAGTAAGATAAAAAAAATAGTCTTAGCTATAGGTTGACAAATAGTGACCAGTATAAAAATAAATTTGTCAATCTTGTACGTCCAGAGCTGTGAGTTAAAATTTCTTCGGTTAAGTAATAAAGAGCTTGTATACATAGCGTATTATTTCACGGTAACCAATTTTAATAGCATAAAGACAACATGGAATGATCGGATTTTTTCTTCCAATTAGTTCTCGTTGAACGATCTTGAGAAAATAAAAGAAATTGGAGCATGTAATTGAGGCAAAAAGATTAATTTGAGTTTACACAGTTTAAGTTTGTGTTTATTTTGCGGTTTAAGAACCAACGATTAAATATGCCACGAGATGGAGTTAAATACAAAGTATTTATTTTATAAAAAATGTTTGAATTAAAATTAAATGTGTATAGATTCCGACACGGACAGTTTGATATTTTGTTTATTGTCCGTGATAGCAAAATTTGGGTAATTTGACGGATATGTTTTCTCAAAATGGTATTTTGGGGAGAAAAATAAAATGAAGGAATAAATTTTGTTTATGGGAATATCAAAATTGATAATGCGAGGATTATGATGCACTTTAGGGTGCAAAAATTATATTGCTGGGAGGTTCCTCCCTAAACGTATTTTTATGATAAATAAAAGTTTTTTATAAAAGTTATTCTTAAATTTTTTAAAAACTAATATCAAATCAAATTGTTCCAATCCCAAAAACTTATGATACCGGTCAAAAGTCTCTTCAATAAAAATATAAAAAAAATTTTTAAGTTTTTTTTTATTTTAACCCCAAATTTGTTGATTTATTGTTAATTTTCAAGAATATGAATAAATTTTCCAGATAAAATAATTAAATATGAATTTGCAGTTATGCTAGACCAAAATAATTTGTTCACTTCTTCACCCATACCTCACCTAAAAGCATAATAATTTAAAATTGTTTTTAAAAGAAATTTATGAAATAATATTCCAAATTTAAGAATTTCATTCGACAATTAAAATGTCTAAAACTGTCTAAATTAATTTTTCAATTAAAATCCAAAATATTACATTAAATTATTATTGATTTAAGTAAATTTATTCCTAGTCCTTAAAAAAAGAATTGGGATATTAATAACCTAAAAAAAATTTGAAAATAGAATTAAATTTGTTGTTCACTATAATTTCTCTATTTTCAATTTACACTAGCGCACTGTAGAATCCCAAGAATAATAAAATTCACGCAATACCACTGATCACTACCAAAATCACTTCAACAGACACTTACCAAGGCCTTCATGATGATCGTAAGAGAAGGAAGGCTTTGAGTATACATTACTAGTATTTGTGGTTTATATATACCTATCTCCCTAGCACATACTTTCTATAAAAACCGTCGTTTACCACTTGGTTAATATATTACACTTCCATATCCTCTTCTTATGTAATGAGAGCATCTAGCGTATCGTGGATAGGCGAAGAGCGTGCTTGATGTACATTTTTTTAAACAAATTGTTCGAATATTCACGTCGTTATAATATTACGTGTCAATTTATAGGGATGGTCAGTTTGAACGGACGAATTATATAATTCAAGTTCTTCAGACAAGATCTTATTTGTGGAAGAAATTACAACAAAAATATTTGGTTGGTCCTAGTGTATTTTTCATATAAAAAACATTGTAACTCAAAAAAGATATAGGGGAGTATAGTTTGTTCAGCCATCCTTTGCCGTTACGTCATACATTGTCCAGCTTGCTCTCTCATTCATGAAATGGAGACGGAATTATGACGTCATTAACGTATTTCTTATCTAAGGTCGACATAAATTTTATCTGTTACTTTTGACAATACAGTTGTCATATTTTGAAAACAATTCTTAACATTATGCCATTGATTATAATTTTGAGGTTAAGTGTAAAATAACATTCAACAAATATAAGACATACGTAAAACAGCAGAATACGTCACCGATTATGACATAACGGCAAAGGATGGTTGAACAAACTATATCAACAAAAAATGTTTAAAAAAACGTGAATATTTCTATAATTAAAAAATATACAAGGCTTTCCATTTACAATAAGGAATTTATGGAATCAAACAATTTTATTTTGTTAAATCTACATTATATTAAACTTAAAGTGACGCGTTTCGCTAACACAGTAGCTTTTTCAAACGAATGGAGGTATAATGAGAAACTTTCAATTTATACTGTGCCTTAATACTAGATTATACGGATATTTAACAATATTATTATTATGGGCAACCCTCTCAGTCCCCTATTATCAGAAATTTTCATGGATAATATAGAAAAGATAATTCATAAACACCCCCTTAGTAAAAAATTTGTTTACTGGCACCGATATGTAGATGACATTTTAGCTTGCTTCACTGGTGCTACGAGACAATTAGATAACTTCATTACTCACATTAACTCAATACATAAAAATATCAAATTTACAGTAGAAATTGAACAAAATAAGTCCATAAACTTAAACAATTTCGAATATAAATAATAGACATGACTTTTCTATATTTCACAAACCATCACATACAGACATTAGAATTCATAATAGTTCAGTCCACCCAATCAGTCATAAATTAGCAGCTGTCAATAGTATGATACATAGACTTTTAACAGTTCCATTGAATATTGACAATTACAATAAAGAACTAAATATAATAAAACAAATAGCGGTTAATAATAATTACGATCCAAATTTAATTGACAACATCATAAATAAAAAGATACGGAAACATACTCTAGGACAAGTATTTCCTACTGATAAAAACAAAAATAACCAATTTAAAAGCTTAGCTTACTTTGGAATACCTTAAAAATAAAATCATTTTTAAAAACTTTAGACTTAAATATTTGCTTCAAAACTGACAACAATTTATCCAAATTCATTAAAAACTAAATAAATCAGGAGTTTATAAATTAAAATGTGGTAATGACGACTGTGATAAAATTTATATAGGTAGAACTTTTAGGTAGTTATGACAACCAAAAATTAGATTCCAACTATTCAAATCATTTATTAGCAAACCAACACTCTTTCGATTCAAATTTTGAAATTTTGCATATAGAAACTAAATCCTTCAAACTAAATCTTTTAGAAGCCGTAGAGATAAATAAAAACAAATATTCAGATAATCTTCTTAACGACCAACTTGATATTAACAATTCTCCATTATTAAACCTTTTTACCTAGAACGATTCCTGTAGGATGGTTGTGAATGAGTTTCCAGGTAAACTTGTTAAATACTTTAGTTAATCCCATATTTAGAAAAATTCATTTCATTTCCTTGTAAATAGATTATAATTTTATTGTTAAATATCCGTGTAATTTAGTATTAAGGCACTGTATAAATTGAAAGTTTCTCATTATACCTCCATTCGTTTGAAAAAGCTACTGTGTTAGCGAAACGCGTCACTTTAAGTTTAATATAATGTTGATTTAACAAAATAAAATTGTTTGATTTCATAACTTACTATGGATCTACATCAAGTAAAAGCCTCATCTATTCAACTACAATAACGAAGTTATAAACGTTTTTTTTCGATATTGATAACGGTAACATGTAGCTGGCGCCGTGGTTTAGTTGGTTAAATCGCCTTTCTAGTAAACAGGACAACACGAGATCAAATCTCCCTGCGGCCTCAAGGAACCTACATCCAGAATCACAGATGTTATCACAAACTCGAATCTTGAAATGAGAATTGACAACATGTTGGGCACAATAAACGACAACCAACCATACCGTATCCAGCTAAGCTGGGATGGGTTGAAAGAATGCAGTCAGGAAGGAACGTTGGTGTGGTATACAGACGGATCTATGTAAGACTGACATTGGAAACAGGAGCTGGAGTCCATGGTGCTAGAACCAGGTATAATATTCACGCATAGTTGAGGAATTTTGCATCTGTATTCTAGTCAGAAATTTACGATATCGACATGTGTTTGTAATTGAATATAGGAAGGAAGTGTGGAGGCCAAAATATTCTTATACTCTCTGAAAGTCAGGCAGCACTAAAATCCAGAGCATGTCCCCAGATCAGATCTAGACAAAGAATATTAACTCTGGCTAATCATAATAGAGTGGCTCTTAAGTGGGTACAGGTGTACAAGGGAAATGAAAATAAGGTAGACATTCTAGCAAAGCTAGATTTAAAACTGCATCCACTTGTCCTGAATCAGTATTTGGGATATCAAAAACTGCTGCACGTGGTTGTATAGTCCAGGGTAGGGGATCTCTGAAGGCCCGAGGGTGCTGCCACATAGGGAGTCCCATCAGTACTAAAATTTCTAATTTGGTGAGAACTGTATCGCCGTTAGTGGTAGTTGCAGGTTCTTCCACATACCTATATCAGCGCTGACATCCTAACGTGTTATCTATGATCTTAACCTGACAACTGCCTGACGTTTTCGTTTTTAAAAAGTTTTTTGCTTATTTGTGTGTGTGTGTTGAGTATTCGTAGTTGGTTTTTATTTTTTTGGTGGGACTTTTATTTTAAGATACAATGTCGAGAATATTCTTTGTGAAAGACTGTAATGTGAGATGCACCCGGTAAGCTCTATATTTATAAAAAACATGTTTCATTGAATGAAAAGTGACATAAGTAGTTATTCTTCCATACAGCTTTGAACTTCCCAACATTGGTCGTTCATCCCAACAAAGGTGATCAGGTAGCGATTGTTAGAGTGATCCATCAGTTCGTAATTCTGCTGAACGTGCTAATAAAACCATCGACATAATATGTCAAATGTCAATGAATACAACAACAACAACTCAATATATATACGACAATTATGAAATAGGCACAAAACAGTCTAACCTATAGAAGTGAAAATCCAATAGGATTACCTAGAATGAAAAAATGAGATGTCAAACCCATCCACCTGAAGCGCTAGTTGCAATTGAGTTGTCGAAATAGGCAAGGTAGCTGAGGCCGGAAAACAGACTAAAAGAAGAAGAATGTCAGCGATCGCAGTGGAGAACTATTTCATAACGCTTTTTTTAATGAAAGTTTGTTTTTGAATGACTAATGCCCGATTTCACTAACCATTTCCTGAAGTCAGGTAATACCTTAGAACATAAAGTAATAAGGAAGGAGCGTGTGCCACATCTCCCATAATAAATAAAAGAGACAAAGTCGGCCATTTTGGATAACCATTTTATGACTTATTATTTGTTTGGTCTCTGATTAAAAGTTGGTTTTTATGTTATATTTTGCCGATTATTACTAACTCAGATGTTTTAGTTTATAATAGGATTTTCTAAGGTTAAGTTGGTTTTTCAGTTACGTTATATAATACCCTCGTGATATAAATATAGTTTTTAAGACAATGGTTAGTTGTAGTGCTTATGAACGTTCAAAGACTGCTAAAAACGATGCTTTGAAAATTACTTTTCATCGGTGAGTACATATTATTGTAATAATTATAATCTACAGATGTGAATATTGGTCTTTATGTTGAAAATTTCAAAAAATACACATAGTTGTTCCTAACCTAACTTTTCACTTGACATGATATGACATGACATGTGCGTATCATTTTGATTTTTTAGTTTATAAACAAATATATCAAATTTATTTTCAGCATATCATTATTATTTAGAAAGCTTCTAGCTTTTATATCATTTTATAATACACTTGTTACTTACAATATTTTCTATTCTACTAAATTTTAAGTTATTGAAAATATTAATTCCATTTTATAGAATTAGTTTTATCCTAATTGAAATTGGGGACGGCGCCACTGATATATTCTATTCTGCGGCGGCCATTTTGGATAACCATCCCGGTTAACTGTCCTTGGCGTAAGGATCCTTCCTTACTACTTTTTGTTCTAAGGGTAATACCTAAAACGAATTTAGGAATTCCTGAATGCAATTAACATTTTACCACGCGCTAAGTAATGCCTAAGAGTGATAATATTACGTATTTCCTATCACTTTTTGATCAATCCTGAAAGGATTGTAGGAACAGCTTTGCGAGTGAGGCTCCTTTTTGTCACAATAACAATATATTGTGGTTCAAAATATCTGTTGCAAACTTTGTAGGATTTATAAATCTGTTCAGCGCTTACTTCCTTTAGTTTTGGATTGCGAATAAAGGCAACCCATTCATTCAACAACAAAGGGTCATGTTTGGGAAACCTATGTCGTTTTGATGCAATGTCTGTACACCCAGGAACGCTACACTTCACACCAACCATTATAAATATTATGAATTATCACACTTGATAAGACTTACAGTACCTAATTAGAAAAAAAATAACAGCAGCAAATGGCAAAAGGAAACAATCTATAAAAGACAATGGTGACAACAACAAACTATATGACAGCTTTGATGAATTTTAAAATCTTTTCTCCTCTTCGTGCTAAAGGCCTTAGCTGCCAGGCCTGTTTCGACAACTCAATTGCAACTAGCGCTTCAGGTGGATAGGTTTGAAACCTTATTTTTTATTCAAGGTCATCCTATAAACTTTCACTTCTATAGGTTAGACTGTTTTGTGGAAATAGGTATCACTTCTATCCATTAAAAAATGGGATTTAATTACAATAAATTGAACTCACTTTGGAGCATACTGTCAAGAGTTGAATTTCCTGACAAACTATACAATTTATCAATGAAATAATAAGTCACCTCCAGCTGTTCACTCATTTTCAGTAGTAATACCCCTAGGGTCTTGATAATACCGAGATAATTTTGTCATAGAGAATGATGAATGCTTGATAATAGCCCAAGGCCGAAGGCCGAGGGCTATTATCTTTGAGCAACACGCTTGAAGGATTCTCTACGACAAAATTTTGAGTATTTATCAAGACCCGAGGAGTATTCGATAAGATAATTTTTTACTTTGTAGCTTTCAAAAAATTGATTGCCAATCTGATGTTCAATAATTTTCAATACAAACTTTATCAATTTTAATCAAATAGTATACATTTGATTGGTTACTATATCCAGTAAAAAATTATCACTAAAATACAAACCAAAATATCTCCAAACAAAGATATTTATAATATGTTTCTAACTTATGTCATAAATGACAGTTAAAGCATCATCAATCGGAAGTGTGTAGCGTATTTTAATTCTGATTGAAAAAATGGCGACTGATACCACATCGCTCAATCTGATCAGTTAACAAATCACGCGTTCAGCAGGAACTTGATGATCGCTTCGGTAGCGCTACGTTGTGATGAACGCGACCAATTGCTGAATTGCTAACATTTTTTTTTCTTCATGTTTGTCATTGGAATATGTAAAAACACGTTCCATTTGTTGTATACTTTTTTATTCAATAAAATATATAATCTTGATGATTATTGCTTTATTTTCCTCACTTCAGGCATTATATGGTCCATTTTTAGACATTTCATTTAATTTTACTTGACTATTTGATTGTTATTATTGTAATATCAATCTAATGTTGAGTAATTTTAGATGAAATATCAAAAAATGGACCATAAATGTCATTTTGCAATAAAAGTAAATTTACAGTAATTCAGGATTTCCCCAAGATGAACCTAGTGCTGCGGGTTTTGGTCATAAATCAATCATGCTGGCAAAATTTAAACGAAATATCTTGGAACGAAGTTTACCAATAAGTTAAATTATCTCCTGTAGAACGTGCAGAATAATGAATATTAATAAAAACGTGAAATTACTTGTAATATAATTGGCTTGCTCTAGTTCTCTTTCACTCACAAATAAATACCTTAATTGGTATTACTATCGTTAAATCTATAATTAACCATTTCAAGCGCTTATACATAAATTATTTCCTAGATCGGAAAAAAATCGTCGCTTCCTGATGTTCCGCCATGACATCACGTAACCCAAAGACAAGTGGAGTCGGTGAAATGCTATTTGATCTAGCTATTAATATGGGTTACTGGTAACTGAGAGAAGTAGTAAGTAGTTTACCCAACGAGAGTGAAAAAGTGAAAAGCCAGTGTCGGGCCAACAATAACTTTGTTATTATGTGAAATTTGACGTTTTTCTGATGAACATTTCCAGTGCGATAATGTTTTTCAACCATTTTCGTATTTAAATTAAATAGAAGCAGTACATGGATGAATTAAATTAGATAAGATCGCAATTCACTCACGCACAAATGTGAAGGTCGTTTAAGATTCATGGGACATCTCTGATTTTCTTTTCATTTCTCCTTATAAATAACAATTTGTGTAGTGATTAAACGTTTTTTTAAACTTGAAGTTTATCTCGATCATTTCCTCAATCTAGGTACATCTATGGTATGTTCATGTTAAAAAGATGATAACGTAGTTATTTTTATTACTAACAGAATAATTCTCTTCCCAAGATGAGTCCGAAACTATCAGGGATTATTATGAGCATGCTTAGGACTAGTAACAATCTGTGACAGCCTGGTGACTGTTAGTAAGCATTTCCAAATATACCTAATACAAAGGTTCAGTCATAGTATTAAATAACGCTAGTTACCATTCTAGTCACATTGAGAGGGTGTCAGACACATCAAGGACAAAACAAGAGATCATTGAATGGCTAGCAGACAAAAATATTAATTTTTCCCAAAAATCCGAACTTCTACAAATTGTAAAATTGAATAAGTTTCCTGCTCGATATGCAGTGGACGAACTAGCAAAAAATTGGCAAAAATCAGTTCATCATGTATTAAAAGAGGAAGAAAACATGTGGAATATGGACAAAATCTTAGATGCAGACATTACAATGACACCATTAACAATTTCAATAAATAATGATTCCTCAAGTGACAATTGTGATTCCGACAGTGATTTAGAGACATTTGCACTTACTAATCTAGACTAAGATGAAGGAAGAACTATTTAAAATAATTTACAAGTGGCATGCTCATATTTGGTAGGCAAATTAAAATTATATTCATAACATAACATGAGGAGCGGTACACCCCCAAATAGTCGTTTAGAAAATGAAAAACCGACCAACCTCGTTCTAGTCGCTAAGAACAGTCTATCTTTATATTTTCGAGGGTGCTGAACACGAATATGACATTTATTTTTTTCTAAAATTGGGGGAACATGGTCAAAATTGACTTTTTAACCGAAAACCGATTTTATGATTTTCGACAATCAAATTCATATTTTTTCACGAAAATTTAATGACGTCTTCTTCAACCAATTCTAGAGACAATAAAACTAGTCCGAAATCCCCAAAGCATTTTACATTCGAGCAATAAATTGAAGACATTTTTTTTTCGAATTTTTGACTTTTTACGTACGATGAAAAAAGTTGAGTGAGGAAGTTTTTAATTGTTCATATCTGAATACGCAGTATTGAAATTTAGAAATCTTAAGTCCGCCGAGAAATTGTAAGTAACTTTTTAGCTATGTTGTATGATCCATCAAAAAAATTGAAAGCCACACGGAATTCAATTAATTCTTTGAGATACTATGCTGCAATTGCAAAAACGGTTTCGATCGATAAGCTACCTCCCTCACAGCCCGCTTTGGAGCAGCATATATTAAGAGCATTGTGGCAAATAAATGAGTGGAACCAAGCGATCAATCTAGTAATAAAATCGGAAGAAATAACAAATTATGGATGGCTCATTGAGAATGGTTATGTGCTTACGAATTATTATGAAGGTATCACAAGTATGGAACTTTTACAAAAGTATTTTTGTGCCTGCTCCGGAAAATCTCCGTGTTCAACGGAAGTATGCCCTTGCAAGCAATCTAATTTACAATGTTGCGATATTTGTTCTTGCAAATCTTCTTGTACAAACCGACATGACATTGTATCTGATGAATCGTAAAAATAAAAATGATGCTTAAGTATATATTTCATTTTTTCCTTCAAATGTTACTCTCGAACTTTCGTCTTTTTTCGTAAAGTTGCAATCGATTTTACTTGATATCTCTGATAAAATCGGATTTATCGACTAAAAATACCAATGCGGGAGCCGCGCGGCGAGAGTGCTCATCTTAAAATCGCTCTATCTTTTTTTCTACTGCATATTACTAGCTCAAATTTTCCCAAAAACTTCCTCGATTTCTAAATTTCAACACTGCGTATTCAGATATGAGCAATTAAAAACTTCCTCACTCAACTTTTTTCATCGTACGTAAAAAGTCAAAAATTAAAAAAAAATGTCTTCAATTTATTGCTCGAATGTAAAATGCTTTGGGGGTTTCGGACTAGTTTCATTGTCTCTAGAATTGGTTGAAGAAGACGTCATTAAATTTTCGTGAAAAAATATGAATTATTCGCCGAGAAACCGCGAGTTGATTGTCGAAAATCGTAAAATCGCTTTTTTCGCATTTTCGGTTACAAGGTCAATTTTGACCATCTTCCCCCAATTTTAGAAAAAAATAAATGTCATATTCGTGTTCAGCACCCTCGAAAATATAAAGATAGACTGTTTTTAGCGACTAGAACGAGGTTGGTCGGTATGTGAAAAAAAAGGGGGTGTTCCTCTCCTCTACATTATTCAGAATTCGAGCTATAATTTAACGATCAACATTTTAGACCACACTTATTTAATAGGATATCTACATATTTTCATTATTTAAAACTTGAGCAATAGAATATAGTATATTAAGTATCAAGAACGGTAAGGGTTGTTTACCGGTCGACAGCAATGTTTGGATCCAATTTTGCTGGAGACCGGTATTACCCTTAACGTTCGAAATGCTTATACCATTTTTTGCGCGATCGTATTGAAATATTCGAATTTCGAATAAAATAATTTAAATTTCTTCGAAATGAACGAAACGTCAAAAGTGACATTTATACTTCTCGATCAGTTTAAAATATAATTTGCATTTTGGTGAAATTGTTTTCATGCTATTTATTACTTTTTATATTGTTCTGTTCATTAAAAAATACCAATCTTCTTATTTTTTTTTGTTTCTTTCGTGTAGTGAATGAAGTAATATATTATTTAGGACCACTTAAATGTATGTAGGGCTAGGACGTAGTTTACTTACCGACGTCTGAACGGTAAGTAAATCACTTACCGACGTGTTAGACTTAGAAACCAGTAAACACAACCTACCAACCTGACAACCGATGCTGTAAATAAACAAAAAAGATCGATCGCGCAAAAAATATTTACAATATATATCTACCTACCAACCCCTAATACTGTAACTAGACCTACGCTTACTTTTTTTATTTTAGCTGGTCATTGGCGCAGAAAAAATATTTACCTACATAAATAATTATTACACATTTTAAATAAGATTTTACGGTATAGATTAGTAGCTTTCAGGAACTGTAAGACTTTCTTGATTTCGGTAGGGCAGTTGAGCATTTCCTTGAGGTTAGGCCTTAGATCAAATTGTTGATATGTAGCAGAAAATTGTTTGCAGTCCGTCAGTATAATATGTGCTTAACGTCACAATATCATTACAGCTATGGCAAACGGGACGATGAAGACATTAGATATCCGTGTGTGAGTTTGGTATGGCTGATTCGGATTCTTCTGATTATAGTAGCCTCTCTCTGGGTTAAGAAGTTAAGGGAGAGATAAGTGGATGGATGGATATCATGGAGTGTTGTCGAGCTATTGTGCCACAGGTGTCGCCAAGAATCTTGTGTAACGTTTTTGAAGGGGATCTTTAGGTCGGTTCGAGTTGGACAATGTGTGTTGAGTTGCTATTAGTGGTAGCTTCTTTAGCGAGGCGGTCCGCAGTTTCGTTACCATCAATTCCGATGTGAGATGGAAGCCAGATGTTCTGGACAAATGGGTGGTCAGTTAAGATTGAGTTGATTGACTGAATGGAGGAAAGGGAGTCAGTGCATATTGCAATATTTTTGTGGGGTAGAAATATGCTTTTGAAAGCTTGAAATATGCTTTGAAGCTCGCCTGTGTGAACGCTACACACTGAAGATAGAGTGGAGGAGCTTATTAGTTCATGCTTCGTGGAAACTGCACAACCAACACCGGAGTCAGTTTTGGAAGCATCTGTGTAGAGTATTAAATCATAAGGTTTTTTTTGTAGCAATTCTAGGAATCCTTTGAGTAAAGGAATGAGTAATTGGGGAGAAGATTTTGTAATTGTTCGAGGGTTAGTAGGGAGATTACTCGTTAAAATGAAAAGTGAGTGAACAGGATTGAGAGGATTGGAGGATACTGAGGCAGCATATGAGAAGTATTAAGATAAGACTCGTTCATTGTTATCTTTCCACAATATCCGTCGGCACAAATAAATTTCTTGTTTTCACAACATTCATTACAGCAGGTAGTGTAAAATTACATATTTTGTTTGGTCCACTTGTGCCGAATAGCGGATGAATTTGGCAGGAGCATAGTCGAGATGGAACAAAACTCTTTTCTTCAAAAAATGCAGTCGTTTTTTTTAAGTTCGGCATCAAAACGTGTCAGCAAATCAGCATAATATTGACCAGTTATCGTTTTCCCTTTTCCTTAATACTGAATAAAGATTACACCTTTGGAATCCCAAAATACTGTGGTCATGACCATATTGTCCGAAAAAACGGTTTTTGCTTTCTTGGGTGCACGCTCCTCGAATGAAATCCATTGTTTCGACACTGTACTTTTGTTTCATCGTTTCGGTATCCCAATATTTTACAATAACGTGAGAAAAATTTGTTATTTGATTTTACATTAATTTTAGTTGACTGGTCCTATTTTGGACAATAAATACATTATGGTTTGACTTGGAGTTTTATTGAAACATTTTAATTTTACTTGCAAGTTATTAAATTTATACGTGTTAAATAAATTGATTTGGTAATTTTACTGTTTTTATTTTTAATTGGATTTCATTACAGGGATTTCACAATTCAACAAATTTCATTGTAACAAACTTTCAAATATGCATTAAGCGTGAAGGTATGTTTAAAATCATTAAAAAGTTCTCCATCATCAATAATTGAAAATGTATATATGCATATTATGAACAGTATTTACCTACCTCTAGTATCTGCGTTTGCTTAAGATTGGGACACAAATAAAAAATGTAAGTTCTTCTCCGTGCTGAGTAGGTACCAAGCACTTTTCATTTGCCACATAAAATTTGATGTTTATTTAAATAAATTATAATAGTTCAGAAATGCAAGCAAAAAGATTAAGTTAATGAAAAACTTTTCAGTTACAACTTCAACAATGTACCTTCTTTTTTGGAATTACTTTAATGACAATAAATGTGCGTCAAAGCTGTATGTAAACAATTAAGTTGTTACCTTAAATGATGCATAAAATAAAACGACTAATATCGCACTTAAAATTATCTATTAGTTTTGCATATTAATTAGAAGAAAGTGATTTTGAGTAGAGGAGAATGTGTGGGCTGCGGAATAGATTGTTACATATATAGAATGTAGGAATTTAAGTGATAAATTATGATCCATAAATATAATTGAAATATTATATAATGTAGGCTTCGTGTAAAATCTGTAAGAAATTTTATCCAAGCTAGTTTTGTTTTGATACTAATTTGATTGCGAAAGATCAGTTTTAGACATTTAATGTAAAGGAGTATTAAGTGGTGATAATTTTAAAATTCTTCAGTAGCGTAGGTGTAAATATTAATAGGTAATGGTTCTGTTTCCTTCTAAATACTGATTAAAAAATCTGCGGCATTGTATTAGAATATTTCGATATTCATTCAAGTCTACGAAGCCCATCATGGTTGTTTCGTTTCTCTGCATTGTTTGAGAGGATCTTTCTTCACTCAACTACGATGGTGAGGATTGAATATAATGTTTGGTCCCTTACTTTGAGGAATCTACTTATATTATAAACTCTACTCATACTATAAATGAAACTAACTGTTTCTCAAGTGTTCATTGTAACTAATTACAAAATATCGACTGGCTTAACATAGACAGCATTACATTCTGCATATTTTTCATACATCCCAGATTTTTCCAATGGGAATATTTTGGTTTTTACATTTAACAATGAAATTTTTCACATACATTGATATCTGTTTTAAAAGAAATTGTGGTATTTGTTGTTAATGATATTATCTTTGAAATAATAAAAGTAATTTTATCAGCATAAGATGGTTTTGAAATTTTGTATTTCTTTAGTTTTTTTCAGAAAAAAGTGACGTTACAAGTGATTTTTGTCGAAAAATAAGCGTGGTAGTGATGAGCAAAATTGGTCCAAAATAATGTACTTATGATCACTCTCAGGAAGGAAATGATTTGTTTGTGTCCTTGAATACATAAGAGGTGCAAAATCTTAGAACAGAAAACGCACAGTTTATTTAAATAATTAAGAATGATAGCAGCATATATTCTAGATTATACAGTGCTATTCAAAAGTCCCCTCCCCCCCTCGTATCTTTTGAACGGCTATACTTACATTAATAAAATTTGGAGGGTGAAAATAAAGTGTTGTAAACTTCTCTACGAATGGTAACAGGTGACATAATAGTAATAGATGACGTCATAGTGCCACTCTGGCCAATAATTTTAAATAGAACCCTATGGCAAGTGATATCTCGTTTGAAAGGCATTGACATTGGCTATATAGCCATATTAATTTTGTTTGGACTTAAACTAATTTTGACGGATAAATTAAATAAATACCAAAATTATTGAAATTATTTTTTAAAATTTAATCAATCAAATATCAACAATGGATTCTTATAGCAAGTGTTCGAAATGTGCTCCGTCTACTTTCTGACAGTAATAATTAGTAAACTCTTGTCGTACTCGTTCGAATGTGTCAGCTGAAATTGCATTGCATTCTTCAATCATTCTATCTTTCAAAACGCCAATACTATCTGGTGCCGTAGTATAAACCTTGGATTTCAAGTACCCCCATAGAAAAAAATCTAATGGTGTCAGATCTGGTGACCGAGGTGACCATTCTATAGGACCTCGCCGGCCAATCCATCTACCTCGATATTCTTCATCCAGGTAACGTCTTACTGCACCATAATAATGTGCAGGAGCACCATCTTGTTGAAATGTTATTTCCAGATGGCCGAATTCATTTGGATTATCTTCCAGAATTTCAAGAATTAACGGCTCAATTGCATTTTGTAACATCTCCAGATACACTTCACGACTTAAATTTGAGTTTAGGAAGACAGGACCAACTATGTGGTTTCCCAAAATACCTGCCCAAACATTGACTTTTTCTGGAAATTGGGTATGTTGTTCACGAAAGGTATGAGGATTTGTGTCACTCCAATACCTTACATTTTGGGTATTCCCATTTCCATTGAGGCAAAAAGTACTTTGGTCACTAAAACAAATTGTTTTTGTGTAATGTGGGTTTTGACTAATTTTATTTGTCATACATTCACAGAATTCGAGTCTTCTGTCGGGGTCGTCATCCGAAAGGTGGTGCACCATTTTTAACTTGTATGGATGAAATTCATTTTTAGCCAACACTCTCTGTATTGCACTTTTACTTACTTCACAGATAGACGCAACTTTAGTTGAAGAGGAAGTAGGGTTTACTACCATTTCAGAAACTATATCAATTTTTTTATCATTACTAAATATTGGTCGACCAGATCGTTTGGCATCTTGAACACTACCTGTTGCTTAAAACTTGTGAAGAAGCTCCCTTAAATAAGTTCTCGAGATAGGGCGATCTGGGTATCTCTCATGAAATAAACGTTCCGCTTCATCCACTTTGTCGGCTTGAGTACGTACCATTTTCCCCATGCAAACTCTTAAACTTCTCGTTTAACAATGATAAAATTAAATATTTAAGCTATTTAGAAAAACTTTGCAAAGCAACAAATACTATTAAATTAAAAATGTCAATTTTTCTGACAACTAGCCAGAAGCAGACTGAAAAATCTTTAATATTGAAATGTGAAATAATAATTTTGGTATTTATTTAATTTATCCGTCAAAATTAGTTTGAAGCCAAACAAAATTAATATGGCTATGTAGCCAATGTCAATGCCTTTCAAACGAGATATCACTTGCCATAAGGTCCTACCTATATAAAATTATTGGCCGGAGTGGCACTGTGTCGTCATCTATTACTATTACGTCACCTGCTACCATCCGTAGAGAAGTTTACAACACTTTATTTTCACCCTCCAAATTGTAATAATGTAATTGTAGCCGTTCAAAAGATACGAGGCGGGAGGGGACTTTTGAATAGCACTGTATATGATGAGTTGACTATTCCACTGCAACCTATTGAGGTCTATTGTGGTTCTCTGAATCTAGATAACGTTCTCTCCAGCTTGGCTAAGTATCGATGCCGATTGGCTTCATGAAAAAATGTAACTTCTAGCTGAGGTACTTTAAAATCTGCGCAAATAACAATTCCAAACATTGCTTCACGTTGCAAGCACAAAACAGACACGACGAGTTAATACTATCTGTATATGGCAAAATACTTATAGTATATAGTATAGTATATATAGTATATATAGTATATATAATCAAAGGTAATACCAGGAGTGCTTCAAATTTTATCGATATTTTTTTCTTTTTCACGAATACTTGTTTATTTGGCAAGAATATGAAAACAAACCGATTGATAAAATCACGAGTCCGTTAGGACGAGGAATTTTATCTAAATTCGGTTTGTTTGAATGTTTTTGCCTCAAATAAACAAGTTTGAGTGATGAAAATAAAAAATTATGTGATAAAATTTGAAGAGCGAGTTGTATTTGGGATGATTATTTTTTTCATAAATTAAAAATTTTGTATTACCTGAATGTTTAATATTCTCTTGGGTGATGGCACTCAATCGGTTTGTGTTCATTTTACAATAAACTTCGAAGCACTTTTAGTTGTCAATAATGACAAATTCAAAGTAAAATTTTGACGTTTCGATGTAAACAAGGTTTTATCGATGAGGAAGCAGAATTATCAGTATAATACCGAATGATTGGCTAGAATAACGTATTGCTATTGGTTAAAACCACCAAAATGTCAGATTTTGACAAGTGAAAAAAATAATCATGAAAATTTTTACGTTCGGGTTTTCGGATACGATCTTTTTAACTAAAATATTTTCAAAGATGGCAACTTTGTTATTTTGAATATATCAATACATTTTTGAAATCTACGTAAAATTTCAGTACAGTTTTGTCTGAAAAGTTTTTTCGAAAAATGCAAACTTTTTGAGTTATTGATTTTTTTGTAAAAAATTTGACCGTTGCATACTCCTGTAAATTATTTTTTTACGAAGATACCTTTAAAGATATGAAAATGGTTTCTGTTCGGTTGCCTTTAGCAAGGTCAGACGTATTTGAATCTATGTTGGAAAATTTTATACAGGTTGTGTATAAAAAGTGTTCAAAGTTTAACTTCATAAATATAAAATTTCTTTATTTTCTTAAATAGAACCACCCGATTTTTTCCATTTTAATGCATTCAGGGGTAAGAAATAAGGCAAATTCATGTATACTTTCCTACACGTAAACCTTGCCGTTATCCAGATATTGAATGTTTTCTGTAAATTTTGAGAGATGCAGGTGTTGTCTAAATTTTATTTTGACCCGTTGATACAAGCACTACGAAATAAAAAAGATTATGTGAATTTGCTTTTAATACATGGTAAATATGGCAAAGTTTTTACAAGAAAATATGTGCTTTATTTGCAGTAAGACCCTGCATCTCTAAAAATTTACAGAAAATATTTAATATCTGGATAACGGTAAGGTTTAGGTATAGGAAAGTATACATGAATTTGCCTTATTTTTCACCCCTGAATGCATTAAAATGGAAAAAACCCGATGGTTCTATTTAAAAAAATAAAGAAATTTGATATTTATGAAGTTAAACTTTGAACACTTTCTATACACACCCTGTATAAAATGAAAAAATGTTCAACATAGATTCAAATAGGTCTAGCCTTGCTGAAAGCAACCGAACAGAAACCATTTTCATATCTTTAAGGGTATCTTCTTAAAAAAACAATTTGTAAGGGTCTGCAACCTTCAAATTTTTTACAAAAAAATTAATAACTCAAAAAATATGCATTTTTCGAAAAAAGTTTTCAGCCAAAAATATACTAAAATTTTACGTAGATTTACGTAGATTTTAAAACTGTATTAATATAAAGGGTGTCCTATTTAAAATAACAAAATTGCAGTCGACTTCCGGTAGAACCCGAAGTCTGCCATCTTTGAAAATATCCGAAAACCGAAACGTATAAATTTTCATGATTTCACTATAAGTATTTTGCCATTTACAGATAGTTTTAACTCGTCATGGGACACCCTGTAGATGTGAAGTGGTGAGAAATATCTTAAAATAATGGAAAATACCTAATATCATCATTCTTAGTACTTAGCGCGTGGAGAAACATAAATTCCTAAATCTATTTTACGTATAACCTAACTTCAGGAAAAGGCTGGTGAAATCGGGCTTTGGTCATTCAAATGAACAAACAAAATCCATCTCATGCGATCGATGAAATTGTTCTTAGGTCTATCAGTTATTCTGAGTCTGCTTTGTGGCCTTAGCTGCTTTGCCTATTCAGACAACTCAATTGCAGCTAGCGCTTCTGGGGTGATATTCTGGGGACCTATTCTCAGCTGCTGAATGTTGAGATACGCATACGTAATGTTTATAAATGCGAAGGCTTCTATTTTTGAACATTCGCAATTGGTTCGCATGCGTATGTATCATTCGAAATTGCAGCGAGCGGGATATTTTAAGTGAATCACATATACGAATGCGTATTTGCAATACATAACCTCGCTTTTGTATATGTTTTAAAGTGTATGGTGTATTCATTGACATATATGTCAATGGGTGTATTACAATTCATTCGTGATTTTGAGTTCGAGTTAGTTTTGTAAGACTTTTCGTCATTAAATAAATGGCTGCACAGTTTATTCACTTGCTTTTAATCCAAGCATCAGAAAATGCTGAAGAGAGAGCACCCCGAATTTATGAAAGACGGCGAAATCTCAAAATACCTATAGCAGTTTGCAAGATGCCTTTATATTTACCTTCATTAATATCCATTATCCTTGTATGCTAGAATTAACAAAAATCAGATCTGAGTTCAAATAATTTCCCTTGGAACCCCAAAACACTTCTAGCAGTAAACATAAAACGAGCGTAGAATTGGGTAGAATTCGAAAATTTTAAATAGGCTTGTTCTCACAAGCATCACAGACAGTCTTTGACAATCCGGATTCGGCGTAAAGACCTTAATCGTTCTAACGAGAACGCTTTTGGGTCTTTGCGCCGAATCCGGATTGTCAAAGACTGTCTGTGATGCTTATGAGAACAAGCCCAATATTGTACGTCAGGGGATTTGATAAACATCAGCTGAGCCACAGCATGTGCTAATGCTGTATTGCCATGTTTACGCGAGTGTGTTTAGCTAACCGTTCGTAAACACTTGCGAACCACGTATGCGAATAGGAAAGAATACAATATTCATTACGAATGCGCATGTAGCCATTCGTAAATTGTTATATGCGAATGCAAATTTGCATATGCTGAGAATAGGTCCCCTGTTTATAAAAACTAGCGACCGCTTTTAAACGACGTCGCCTGGATTTTACATTGATATTTTGACAAGAAAAGATAGAAAATACATAGGCGACACCTTATGGGTATCAGAACTATTTGTCGCTCCAAAACAACCAAATTTGGTGAACGGAATGTGTATTTCGACACGATCGATTCAAGACTACTCGCTAGTGTGAACAGAAAGCCACCCCAAGTGGATGGGTTTGATACCTCATTTTTTATAAACTTTCACTTCTATATGTTAGTCTCTTTTGTGGTTGCAAGTGCCAGATGCTTAACTGGGGTCCTAACCCATGGTCCTAACTGGAATAACGTGATGTTCTCTGATGAATCAAAAATTGGCTTGGTCTCTGATTCGCGAAGAACACTAGTTTGGAAGGCCTCAGGACGACAAGTCCGATTGCGTGTCCCATTTGAAGGTGGGAGTATTATGGTTTGGGGTGGTATTATGAGTGGCACACGGACGCCTCTACTGGTTCTGGAGAGAAGAGTCACTGGTACTTTATACATAGAGGATGTTTTAAATACTGTCGTGCGTCTATTCCGAGGGGCAGTAGGTGATAGATTTGTGTTTATGCATGACAACCCACCTCCGCATCGAACAGTAGCAGTACAAAATTTTCTGGAAGAAGAAGGAATATCCACAATATGGTGGCCCTTGAATTCCCCTGACATGAACGTCATTGAACATGCCTGGGACATTCTCAAAACACGCATTAAGGGCGAGTTGTATCAAACACTTGAACTCGGGTTAATGATGACCGATGTTTAGACTGATGTAATTGTTGATAATAAATACATCAATCAGCCACAGTCCAAACATCAGATATCTTTAATCCGAGTTCAAGTGTTTGATACAACTCACCCTAAGAAGCGAAACAATCCCCCCATTACACTACAAGATGCTGCTCGTGAAGAATGGGAGAGAATTTCGCAAGCCCAGCTCGACTATTTAATCGACAGCATGCCAAATCATCTACAGTCATGCATACAGGGAGGAAATACTGATTATTAATTTTATAAAAAAATATATTTTTTCATACTAATTTAGTTTTAAATGTAAGTGGTACATTGTAAATTTTTTACTGCAAAAGAATAAATCATTTTTGTGCATATTGTTTATCTGGCTTTGAGATTCAGTTAGTATTGGTGGTAGTTGTAGCAAAATGATGTTTAATTATTCAGAAAATTTTTATATGATAATAAAAAAAATCAAATATTCCAATATTCCAAACTTTTGGACATATGTGTATTATACAGAATTAAAATAAAAAAAATATCTCAGTTAGTTATGTCTTTATATTGTCATTGAATAAACTCCTTATTTTTTAAACGTATAATACTGTTGTGACTACACTGTTCAAGTTAAATGACCATCAGTTTTTAACGAAAAATATTACCCAGACCGTAAGACAGAGCCTCTAGCTAGACAGGTGAAAGAAATGTAGTAGTGCCTATTTTACACGATTTTTACCTGTGAAAACAGTAAAAGCTAATAATGGTTACCTGTGTGAGATTTATAATCTTGCAGATCATTCCGATGCTGTAATAATTCCGTATCACATGATCTAATCTTTAAACCGATTTAGTTGTGTAGATTAAAAAATGTTACCTACATGCGGAAATATGAACGCATTGAAATAAAAAAAAATAATTCAGTTAAAGTACAAAAAATTGACAATTATTGTATACTGAGCAAAAAAATGTTGGTAATACTAGTCTTAAGAGTGTGTTGCCAGCAATTAGAAGGTTAGATATTAATTCAAGCTGCTTGTTAATACACACACAATACAAGGAAGGTGATGGAAGCGGGAAGTGCTATCCACAGAAGAAGAGGTAGACCGAGAAGAAAGTTGATAGACCAAATAAATGAGATAGGTGATGAGAGAGGAAAAACTCTTACTAGATGAAATAAAAAGATTAGCTAGAGACAGGAAAGGGTGGAAGCATTGGGTACAAGAGGAATCGGAGTCCACGTCCGTCCCCTGGAAAGGTAGAAGGAGAAGAGAAGAAGATGACGTTGATAATATGTAATTTGTCTAAAAAAGCCTAAAAAAGATCATCGGTTATTTGTTTGTCCGGCATTAGGTACTGTATCTTCAGTGACATTCACTTTTCTTTAAAGCTGTGTTTAATTTTTGCCATGAATCCCGAAACAATTTAAAGAGGACGAGAGAATAACAGTTTTCAAAAGGTCTTGAGTATTGGTGAGCAGCAATGGTCTTGTGCAAGCAGAAAGTACAAATCATTTGTTATTATACTTTGTTTTACTTTGGGCAAATGTATACTTTGGCAAGTTTATCTGAAGCCGTGAAAGGAATGCAGTCGAAAACATTCGATATTGCCACGTTTAAGTATGGAAAAGCTTAAGTGCTAAATATGTAGTGACAATAATTAGAAAAGGGACTTTTTATTATTAACAATATCAACAATATGCTTAAACTTTAATTCTCTATTGTGCTTGTTTTCTTGGATTTTTTCGATTAACAATATTTTTTCAATTTATGAATATTAAAAGATGAGCATTTTTCCAAATTTGTTATGGGCTTCTTCAAGCTCTGGCAGCGTTGTACGAAAACCATAATTACCACACCCTCCGAATTATATAATTGGTGATTTTTATCGAAAGCTGACTTCTTATTGGCAAGCGCGTGCGTGTGTTCTTCCCTCTCACTTCCTCAATTGACTGATATTGCTTTATCCAGTGGCGTTGGTATTGTCAGTTACCTTTGTAGTTTCAATTTTACTTGGTAAAATAGGTACCGTACGCCATTTGTACGTTTATGACATATATGCCTCGCCTCTTACCGATTCCCCGTAGCTTCAGATAAACTTGCCAAACTATAATAGAAGTTTCAGTGAGGCCGCACATCAAGGAAACATGAAACATGGAATGTGAAACAAGAAACATGAAACACGTTCCATAAAATAAGTACACATTGCCGTAATGAGAGTACGCACATCAGCGAAATGTGTTTCATGTGACGTCATAGCGAAACAAATCCTTTAGAAACATGTTTACATGAAATAGGTTCTGTTCTATATTTTTGTTTCTTGTTGCTCCTTATTTCGCATTTAATTATGTGAGGCTTGACAATGGAAACTAATCTACTAAATGTCTGTACAGACATTCTATGAAAGGACTGACATTTGTCCAGGATGCTCAGTTAATTCTTTCAACACTATATAAGAACCATGTTTAACGTTTATATGGTTATAAGGATGTACCCAGTAACGTCGTTTCTTTCGTTTTGAATTATTTTTGTGTTTTGATTTTGATAATAATATGGTTACAACCCCAACTACTGCGTCCAAACTATTATCGATGTCAATTGCTAACTGAAACAAAATAATTCAATTTGATTCTGGTTTGTGCATCGATGAAGCACAAACTTTCTGTTTCGTATTCTATATTTCATGTTTCAGATTTCATATTTCTCGTTTCTAGTTTCCTTGATGTGTGGCCTGACTGTTACAAAATATGTACAACACTTTCATCTTGCATTTTTGCAGAACTTGAAACGCCAAATCGTTAATTCTTCCTGTAAAGAAAAAGATGTGGAGAGCTTGCAGAGATTACATGAATATACCATTAATATATTTGCTGCACATGACGCTGCTTGTGCCAATAGAAACATTTATAACGTTTGTAGAGGAATTAAGCCTAAATTACTGGAAAACATCAAGGAAACTGTTGACTTACTCGATCCAAATCTCTAGAGGTGAGCAATTTTTATTGAGTGATATTAGAAGTGAACAGATATAGTGTATTTTCGCGTAAGTCAGGACCAAAATTCGTCTGGATGTTACGTTTAATTATTGCTTGCAATTTTTTTCTCAGCTCTTTTTTCATGTTTTACTTAGTTAATATTTTTTGTAGAAACTATATTTATATGTTGTGGATACTGTGTCTGCGATAATCAATTATTAAACACCAAATGGGGCTTCATTAATTGAATAGATGAAGCTTTTACTTGATGTAGATCCATACTAAATGATTAAATAAAACAATTTAACTTGTTAAAATCTACATTATATTAAACTTAAAATTGTGACGCGCTTCGCTAACAATGAGCTTTTTCTACGACAACTTCGATAAATGTTCATTTTGTAACCGTATCTTCAATCAAAAACAAGCACATTTTGTACAGAATTTCATTTTTGCATCGGCTGCTTGGCAAGTTGCTAAGCAACAAATGCGAAATGGAATATTTCGTGCTAGGTCTAGGTTTACTCTGAAATCACGACGACTACGGCTTGTTAAATTATGACGTCCAGCGACAAATTGATGAAATGTCAGCAGATCGTTTCTGTCAAAGTTTTAGTAGGTAACGAGTAATTTCATAGTTGTTTTCTACAAATTCGTATTTATAGGCTTCTATTTCTCTGTACCTGTTAGAAATAGCAATGAAAAAAATATTTACATATTTCTTCAATTCATATTTCAATTCTGATAGAAAGCCTATTAGCGGGGAATTCGGAGCAATGAAAAAATATCAGTTTATTCCTTTCAAAGCTTTTGCAATGTGTGCATGTATTAAACGTGAACGATATGTTGTCATAGAAAAAGTATAGTATGCATCTCGCAACAAAATGGCCATTTTGCACTCGTATGAATTGGTATAATTAAAAATTTTTAATTTATACAGTGCCTTAATACTGAATTTTACGGATATTGACAATCATATTATAATTACTTACATGGAAACGAAAAGCGAAAAGTGTCTAAAACAAGGAAATTCATTCACAACAATCTTACCGCAACCTTTCTAGGTAAAAAGATTTAATAAGGGAAAATTGTTGATATCTATTTGGTCGTTAAGAAGATTATCTGAATATTAGTCCAGGGAAGTTAGTCCGAAAGTTGTGGTGAAACGAAAAAGATTTCCACCAGAGATTTTACTTTTTTAAACGAAAGTATATATAGTATAGACTACTTTCCTAGATTTGTGAGAAGATTCCGCTTGAGCTTACGATGCAGCTTGCAAGCATAGCTTGGAGCACGTGAAATGCCACAGTTTTTCGTCCATAACTTTTTTAGATTTTATTGTACAAAAAAATTGTGGGCATAAAAATTGTAGGTAGTTTTATACCCTATAAGATGAAGATATGAAATATTTGAAAACGATTTTTGTTCAGCCCTTAATTTTCGAAAAATTGAAAAAAAAAAAATTGCAAAATGGTTTTTTAAGCGACAAACATAATTAGAATAACAATAACGACTTTCTAATATATGAAAATATAGTAGTCTGGTATATATTTTTTTCGATCTTGTCTCATTTCATGAACATCAACGCTATCGATACGCGGTTCACTGCAATCGATAGATAATAAGTTGTAGTTTTATGAACAATAACAAAAAAAATTTTCCATTTTTTTAAATTATTTTTTACCGTTTTTACTCAAATTTGACAATGGAAAATATGATTAATAATTCATTAATATTTTGAAAATGTTTGTTTCCAAAAACCACGTATTTTGAAAAAAAAAATATTTAGATTCGATCATTAGAAGCGGAGAAAACAGTGTTCAAAGTTCAATAGCCACTGACAAAATGATATAAAAAATTTCGTATTTCTGATCGACTCTTTGAATTGTTCAATAAAAACTCTAAATACTCTCATTTTTCCATTTACGTACTCTCAATGAATGAATAAAAATACAACAGCTGACTCAAAATGTGAACCGAGGAAGGCAGTAGCGGCTGGGTGTATGAATTAAATGTCGTGCGCGGTTGAACGAAATTTTCTAGTTCTCATTTGGTTTCATAGGAGTTATTACAGTTTTTTCTGAATTATTATTATGATATTGGGTAAAAAATGATTATAATAAGTACCAGAAATTTAACATTTTATTATTATGAGTGATTTTATTGTATAAATATTACAATTATTCGCAAATGTTTCAAAATCTACTGCTATTTACATTTAAATTACAATATTTTTATACATAAATATACATTCAAATACTTTGAACAGGTCGCGCTCTTCGGTCGCAGTCGAGGTTACTCCATATCTTCTCCGTTATTCTCATCGCATGAAATAGACATAGATTCAAAAGTTTTGCATCACCCTAAATCTCCGAAAAAAAAAAAATGTGTTCATTATAAATGGATCAGAGATTAATCAAATAATTAGTTTCAATAAAAAAAAACGTCTATATTTGTCAAAAATTTTTATTATCCAATAATAAACTTGCTTTAAACATAAACAGTTTTCTTAGAAATTGAATAAATTAAATACAAATTGATTCTTTTTAAAGAAAAGGTTGAGTGAGAACCTGTATGAGAACTTTTAACAAAGAGTATTTCCACCTCTAGAATTTATGCAAGCTTGAAGTCGCCTGCCCATGCTGTTTACCAAATTATTGATATTCTGTTGAGGAATATTTCGCCATTCTTCTTGGGCCGCATGTACAAGCTCTTGTACACTCCTGGGTGGACTTCTGCGTGCTGCCACTGCCCTGGCAAGCATGTCCCAAGCATGTTCTATGGGATTCATGTCAGGAGATAGGGCAGGCCAGTTCAAACGATTGATACTTCAGTTTCAAGATACTCATTTACAGCTCTGGTCCGATGAGGTCGGGCGTTATCGTCCATAAAAACGAAAGAATTGCCAACAGCTGCGCGCCATAGTCTCACGTGAGGATGTAGAATCTCTCTGAGATACCTATCACCAGTCATCGTTCCCTCCACGTGTTCTTGAGCCCACTGTAGTCGGCGAACTCTGTGCTCAGGTTGTAATCTGGGCACTCTTATTGGTCGGCGACACCTCAAACCTGTCGCAAGTATTCGTCTTCGTAATGTCGAGATCGATACTTGAACTCCCAACGCATGTCTTATATCTCTTTGGAGTGCTGGTATTGCCATGGTCGGGTTTCTTCGGATATTTAAGTTGATATAGCGGTTCTGCCGCTGATTACAAAACACGCCTTCTACCGCTTCTAGGTCTATCACGAAGAGAATTGGTCTAGAGATACCGGTTCCATACACGAGACGCATCACTTTGCCAAACGCCAACTCTGTTTGCCACGAACCTTTGAGAATGACCTTCTTCAACTAAAGCCACTATTCTTGCACGGTCAATCTCACTTATGACTTGACGATTCAGGTTTGCACTTAAAATCGTAAAAATCAAATGCCTTGAATGTTAAAATGATCGCACTAAAAATGTTATCTTACAAAAAAAACTGTAAACATCTGTATATTGCAAAAAATATGGAACATATTGAAATGGTAAACATTGATAAACAAACCAACAGAAAATTGTTGGCGCAAAAAAATTCCTTCGCATCCGAAGAAGGTGATGCAAAACTTTTGAATCTATGTGTATTTACAATATCGCTAGTATCAATTGCAAGTTCACATTCAACTGAGTTGCCCATGTCAAAGCTATGCTCACTACTAAAACTGATATTATCGTCATCATCATCATCATTCAATGAATTACTTTCTATTTATTCACTAGTACAAATCTTACCCTCGCAGCCTTTACTTAAAATCGTACAAGAAATCCCAACTTCTTTACATACACACCTCGCATTAGAACATCCAGTGGTGCAAGCACATGGAATAATTGACATTAATTCTCTAGGAATCAGTTCTACATCTGTAGTTTCTGTCAACAGCCCGTAATATGCAATGAACTTCCATCCCCAGTCTGTAGCTTTTATTCTATTAACAATTGTTTTGTCTTCATCCCACTGTCTGAGTTGATACACACAAGGAATGAAATTTCATTGCTGCTATGAGGAAAAAACGTTGGAACAAAGAAGAAAATTTGCTTATAAATATTTATTTCGGGTCGTTTGTTAAGTAACCTTTAATATCACAACTGCTTTGAACACAGTAATGCTGCACGAGGTGACGCCGAGTGAGACCAGGCTAAAACTGAGTAGGCCCTGTCAGGGCCCTGTAACAACCTATACCTGTTTCTATACTACGCAGGTAGCTATGCTGTACACAGATACACGAAAAATATTGAACTTTGAACACTGTTTTCTCCGCTTCTAATGATCGAATCTGAAATTTTTTTTCTAATATTGCAAAACGTCATCTTATAGGGTATAAAATTACCTACAATTTTGATGCCTACAAGCAGCCTCCCAAAAACTCTTGGGACCTGGCACTTCCATTGGTCTGTCGGCGTCGGCTATGATTGACCAACACTCCCTTGATAAGTTTGAGGGTAGATGGGACGATGCAGAAGGTTGCAGGCTTGCCAAGGAACTGCTGCAGTATCCGGACAGCAAAGTAGCCAAAAAATACGTGACTATGAACAGACAGAACCTTCGGACTGCCACGGGTATTCTGACCGGTCACTGCGATCTACGAAAACACCTCTACAGACTGGGTCTGTCTGACACTTCACTCTGTAGAGGATGTGAACAGGAAGATGAGACTGTCGAACACATTCTTTGTGAATGTCCGACACTCTCTCAATTTAGGTTTTCCGTATTCGGTGAGTACAGGCTAACACAAGCCAGCATGAGGGAGCTCACTTCCGGCGACGTTATTGCCTACTTCAAACAAGTAGGCTGGATGACGAGCCAGAAGGAAGTCTGAGCTTCGGAAGGATGCACAATGGGCCAATTGAGGCCTAAGTGCTGTGGGGGTCACCCACCCTTCAAATTCTTACAGATACAGATACAGAGATGCCTACATTTTTTTTGTACAATGAAATCTAAAAAAGTTATGGACGAAAAACTGTGGCATTTCATATCAAGAGCTTCTAGAATATTTAGGTAATTTTAGGGATTTAGGTTCTTCATGCAAAATTTCAAAATATGAATCGAAAGTGTATCGGTTTGCTAATAAATGATTTGAGTAGTTGGTATCTGATTTTTGGTTTTCATAGCTACGTTTGAAATTCTGATATTTGTAACGTTATATTTGACCACTATCATTGGAATATTTAAATATCTACCGGACGGCGAGTAGCCAGTCCTTTTTTCTTATCAACATGTGATTCTCGTCGAAAACCTGTAGCACCGATCATCGCTAAAAGGCAAAATTTACATTTAATGTGCGACGAATAATCTCTGTTGGTGAGGTTCAGTATACACTGATATTGGTCAAATATTCCAATTCTTCTCTCCTATACAGAGATAGAAATTAAGAACACACTACGAATATTTAAATTCTTTCTCGAAGCGGAGCATGTGAACAGGAGAGGAATATACAACGTATGTCGATTGCTCATCGCATAGTTAAACAATTTAATAGCGAGTAGTGAGAATAAGCTTTCTTTCTCCTGTGAACCATCAACCGATAAGGTTAAGAATTTTTAATTTGTTGTGAGAGATTTACCTCAAACTTTATTTTTCTAAAGTGCATTCAATGTGAATGGTAAGTTGCATTTACGTATAAGTATGCTTTTCGTTTTTAATTTTGCTTTTATAGTTTTCCCTTCTAGTGATAAGCGCCAGATACACACATACAATGATATTTTTTTATCTTGTTCTTTTTCTTTTTCTAGTTTTTCTTATACAGGTGATAAAATGTTCACATGTATATAGTTGAAGTCTTTAAAATATGTATATTCAGTTAACTAATTAATTCAATCTAAATACCAACTTAGAATATTATATTTCCGGACCACATTTTTTTATTACATTTTTTTATCGCCTTCTGTGATTGAAATAAGTAGTAAAATTGAGTTTTTATATTATTTAGATATTGTTTCTTTGATTTCTTTGATGAATGGAAATAAATAAGATATCCTCCTTAATAATTAATAGTACCATATCACATTTCTTCATTGCTTCTTTTGTTTTTTTTATAGTAAAATACAGGATATATTTTTTTATGAACCACGTTCTTAAATGAATTTCTGAATTTCTTAAACACTTGTAAAAATGAATTACTGCAGATATCCTGAATTTTATATGAAAAAGATTGTAACTATTTCTGATACAATGTATCTTTCTTAGCAATTAGTACCTGCGACTTTTTACCTACGACTTGGTACCTGAAACTTAGTAACTTACTTAGTACCTGAGACATACCTGAGACTTTGTACCTGGAAGTTGTACCTGAACTTTGTACCTGAGACCTGTACCTGCCAATTCCGAAGTAGTTTTCATCTCAGACACGTGGAAAATTAAGGGAAATAAACAAGTGAACCATTTTAAAACCAACGTGCTTCAACACACAAAACCATCATTTTTTTTATATTTTACTGTGATATTTTTTTTATCATTATACAACTTGTAAATTTAACAACGTTGTTCATATTCCTTCCCTTCCAACATTTCCAGGTTTGTTGATAAAGAGTGGTGAGGTGAAAAACAAGTCGACTAATATTATTCAGGCTGGCGCCCACTTACCTTTGTTGATTAACTTAAATTACATTTAACTTGATTTATTAACTTATTAAATTCATTTGGTTTCTTAACTTCATTTATTATCTCATTAACTTCAATATAACTTCAATAACTTAAATAAAGTAGGATTACCCGCGAACCGGTAAGACTACTCCCTGAATTGATATTAGTTTGGTCTCCGAATTCACACCTGAGGTGCTCTCCACACAGTGGCGGATTTGCAGTCCTAGCCGCTCTAGGCCCCAGGCCATGTGCCGCCCTTTTCTCAGCACCGATCATTAGAGACTAGATACATAATTCATGAATTTACTTTATTGCCACTTTTATTTGATTCAGAAAATTGTTAACTAAAAGCTAGCTTATAAAGCTAGTTTATAATATTTTCCGAGGCCAGGGATGATTGGAAATTTGAATAAAACATTTAAAATGGTTTTAGGTTTCCTTTTTAATAAAATAAAGGTTTTACAATGTGTTACAAAACTCGTCGTCTGCACTTAAGCGCAGCAAAATTATTAATTAAATCTTCGCAATCCAATTTCCTTAAAAAATCAGCTTCTATGTTAAGCAAAGCAAGATCGTTTAGCCTCTGCTCCGTCATTGTAGTGCGTAAATAGTTTTTAACTCTGCGCAAACAAGAAAACGATCTTTCTCCTGTACAGTTACTGGCGGGTGTACACACACACATACGAAGACCAATATCCACGTTTGGATAAATGGTTTGAAGACCTTCGGTTCGTAACCATTTCAACAAACTGACTGCACTCTTTTGCTCCTCATTTTTTATGCTGCAGTGGGAACGAAAATGAAGACATTCTTCTGTAAAATTGTCTTCTAAGTCAGTAGAATAAATCATTTGCAATGCTTTGGCCTTATCTTCGACTTCTGAGATGCTTAGATTCTTCACGTTGGTAATAAAGTGGAATTTATTGTAGAGTAATTTATAAGCATCCCGGGGTCTTTTCAGTTCTTCTGACAATGTATCAATTACTACCAAAAAAGTATGTATTCTAAAATTTTCACGGCCACTTTGTTGCATCTCTTCACCTGTATTAGTCTCGCCAGGAAGCAGCTTACGCTTTCGATTGCGTCGAAAATCTTTTTCATATTCCTGTACGAAGGACAGTTTATTCGCTTTTTTTTCGAATTCATCGAAATTCTCTCTTGTTTCGCCAACAAAATGTATTAAAGCCTCGTACAGTTCTATAACAATAGTAATGTCAATTTCCACACTCTGAAGTTTTTTACTTGTGGCGTTAATGCGATCTAGTAAACATCCAAAATATTTTGAGATACTTTGCATTTGAGTTATTTCTTGTTATCATCACTGAGTTTTTTTGGCACGATTGCCGCCCTTCGTATCTGGCCGCCCTAGGCCCGGGCCTACTGGGCCTTATGGCAAATCCGCCACTGTCTCCACATTGAGTCGCCGTTGCAATTTATCTTGCCTTATTATTTTAAATAGATAATAGGTAACATATTCTAGTTTCAAAATTCCTAAAAGTTCTACCTATATAAATTTTATCACAGTTGTCATTACTTTCCGGGATCCAAATTGCTAATAAAGACCAGGTAATCTAAAATTTCGGGAACCAAATTACTGACCCTTCTTAATATGGGCACCAAATTACACGATCCTTCAATAGTTCGATAACCAAGGACAAAACGCAACATTTTTATTTTGACATTTTATTTGTTTTATCCCCTCGGATCATATTCGGAAAAGACAGGCGTCAACTTTGAAGCACCCTGTATAACAAAGTCCAAGTACAGCGATTAACAATTAACATCATTTGTCATTTTATGACTCTATATTTTCATTGGTGTCGTCAAATTTTTAGATTCCAATCTCTCGTTAACAATTAACTATCAAAGCGCCCGGTGCTTTCATACGAATAATTCCCCAAATGCTTAGCAATTTGCCAAAATTGCACCTTGCCCGTTTACGAATATACATATACTCGTACATAACCCATCAGGCCCCACGGGTTTAAAAATCTTCCCCTTTAGCGCCAAATTACAAAATTATATCCAAAATTACGACATGAAGGCGATATCTAAACTTAGTTATTAGTACCTCTTGATAAGTTCAATAGGTGTAAACTGAAAAGTATCGTGTTTGTATTAAATTGTTATAATTTTTTTTTGGGGAAAATACCTACACCTGTCTTTGAATATGTTGTGTGGATGATTTGAAAAAATATACCTCGACTACCCTAAAAGATGAAATATCGCACACCTGCAAAACGAAATGTAAATGTTTACCCAAATATAAATTTTGATATTTTTCATAACTGTCTCTTTAATGGAATGCCGATTCATCTTTTGAAATTGAATCATTAAGCCTTGACATTTTTCTTGAAATAATAGCTACTCGAATTGGCCATTCAAAATTCAAATTAAAATTCATATAAAGATGTATAATATTAATTTACAGTACAAAGTTGTATCCTTAGATACGTTATTAAAATCTGATAACAAATAACACAGTGGACTAGATAAATTGGGAATTCTGAAACCGTTGGCGATACTTGACACTGAACACAGCTTTTACTACCCCAGTACCAACACTAAAGGCGAATTTACATGGGGATAGTAGCTAAAGCAAGCAACTAAAGACAGTTACTGAAATTTGGTTACTTCCCATTTAGTATTTGTCTACACGACATTTTAACTCGCTCCGTTTAGTCACTGAATGAAAAAATGTATAGTTTTATTGTGCGAGAAAATTAGTAAAATAGTAGAACATAAACAAACAAAAAAAGAAGCGTATATGGATAAGAAAATGGTTAGGTCGTAGAAATACTCAAGCGTTTTTGTGTTCCATAGACATTCTTTCAGACGGTACTCCTGAACAAATTTCAGGGTGGTATCTTCGTTCCAGCGAGGTACAGCCATTTTTCTTGTATTTAAATTAAATAACACCCTACACCACTGATCTATTACTATACTAAAAAGACTTGTCTAGACGTGTTTAGAGCGAATTGTAGTAAACAAACACGTAGTGGGGGTACCTACTTGTTCCAGTAAATTGAATCGCTTTCTATATACTTGACTAAAATTCGCCTTCACACTTCACACTATTTTACGAGCGTTTCGACAACTAAGTTATCTTCTCCAGTTAACCTCCAGTCTCACAATCCCATTAAAATTGTATAGTTTATTATTGATTCGTTCCAAACATCAAAGATAATGTCTGTCTAATCGAGTTTTGTTGCCTTTTCAATGGAACTTCTTTCATTTTTATTACTATATAGGAAGTATTGTCGTCGGTCCTTAATATGTGTGCAAATAAAATTTTGAATTAATCTGAGCGCTTGAAGTGGGTAAAAATCGAGCTTAACATAAATGGGACACCCTATATTTTATTTCTTTATTTTTATTGTATTGTTACCGGTCCTTGACAAGTGTATCAAGTTTGAATTGAATCTGTTCGTTTAAAGTGAGTCAAAATAGAGTCCAAAAGTCACAAACATATTAAAAATAGATAAATTGGAATAATATTCGATATTTTTAAAAAATGTACTGTCTACTAGTCATTGAGTTCAGAGTAGTTCTAAGAACGTTTGGGTTCCAGAGAAATAGTAAGTGTTTTCTGGCATGATATCATTCTTTGTTCTTTTCCAATCACATGTTTGACTCATCTAATTGTTCTTTAATGCATAAACCGAGATCTAATTTGTTCTTTTTTGTGATTGATCTTTTAAACGACAATAGTGTCTATTGTGACTCTATCCAAATTAAATTACCTACCCCTTTAAGTTCATATCTTTAAAGAATTTGATAATTTGTTATGAAGTAATTCTATTTAAAGCCACTTGGACACATAAACGCAAATCCTAGTGTCTGTAGTCTGACTCCTTCTACATTGAGAATAAACTTCGTGATGAAAGGATCTAGTCCCCAGAAAATGCAGTCAATGGTTTCGAATACTCTATTTTAAATGCAGCAGCAAGCGAGTGTGAATAACTGCTTCCAAAGGATGCAGAAATGCATTTCTCTTCGAAAAGAATACTTTAAAATACAATACCGTAGCTCTATATGCAAAATATAAAAGACAACCCTCGTATTTCCTTTAAATATCTCGATAAACGAATACGGTTATTCATATATAATCTCAACAATCCCTGTATATACAAAACATATTTAAAAATAAAAAGTTGGAAGCTTCTAATCGTTCCAATTTTCACAGTACATTCGATGTTTCGGTACAAAATCTAAATAGAATTCTAGCGCTTTTACTTTAAAGTAAGTAAATGCGATTGACATGGAATTTCATTGCAAGCATTGAAACTTATTTATTTTTAAAGCCTTCAACAGCAAAAAAACAGCTTAAGCCCGGAAAAACTGTATAAATTATGGCGGGGTAGTTAACAATTCGGAAGATTAATGTTGTTTATCGTAAAGTTTACCCAATACTACATTTCGATAAACTTTACAGTCCTGTAGCATACATTCTGTCCAGAAAATACCGAAATCTAACCATTTAAAAACAAAAAATGCAAAAACTCAATCATGTAAGACATGATAAAACGAGTCAATTCCAGTTCCACACGTATGAAACCCATTGTAACTGGTGATGGAACATGTGCTTACGAGTTTGAAATGAAAAAAGCACTTCTAAAACGACGTGACGTGAAGCTGAATTCCGATTTTTCTAGGTGGCTTTTGGAGAAATTTAAACAATAGTATATTGAAGTTTAAGTGGATATAAAACACGCGCGATTTTTCAAATAGAGCAAGTGTTTTAGAGACCAGTTATCCACGAATACTTTACGCTATTTTTTTTATTGGTGCACTTTTAAATTATAAATACTGGTATTTATTACTACTACAACAACAAGAAATGGAAATAAGAACTAATAATGTAAAATGGTTGAATTGCGTTGTCATGGAAATGAGGAAAACATAAACTAATTTGTATTTTGATGCAAGTTCAACCTCATTGAGTCCTAAGAATGTTAATAGTATTAATTTAAATACCATTTCCTCCGATTTGAAAGTCGAAGTGTTAATATCTCAAACAATACCAACTGTACTCTCCATTTTCATTTATGAAATTGATATTTCTAAATATTGTTCGAATAGAGATTTTGACGTTATAAATTACTCCTGTCAGATCAATAATAAAATAATTGTCATTCAGACTTCGTTTCTCGAGTTCTTGATGTTGCCATGGTAACTTTAAAAAACGCGCGTGTTTGAAAGCTTGATTTAAACACGCTGAGGCGTGCTTTAAATAGGTAAAATGGTTCACCAATAGAAAAATAGTATATTAAAGTATAAGTGGATATTAAGGTCTTTAAAACACGCGTGATTTTTCATAGAATCATAGAAGGAAATAAGAACTAAATGTAAAATGGTTGAATTCGTGATGAATGATGTATACCTCTCGTTGTCATGGAAATGAGAAAAACAAGAGCTAATTTGTATTTTGATGGAAGTTCAACCTTATTGAGTTCTGTGAATGTCAATAGTATTAATTTAAATGCCATTTCCTAAGATTTGAAAAATCGAAATATTAATATTTCAAACAATACCAACGGCACTTTCCTTTTTAATTTATAAATTTGACATTGTTAAATATTGTCGAATGAAAGTTTTGACGTTACAAACTACTCCTGTCAGATCAATAATAAAAACATTGTCATTTAGGCATGATTTAGACCATAGATTTAGACTTCGTTTCTCGAGTTGTTGATGTTGCCACGGTAACTTTAAAACACGTGCGTTTTTTAAAGTTCGATTTAAACACGCTGAGGCGTGCTTTAAATAGGTAAAATGGTTCACCAATAAAAAAAAACTATATATCGGTATATCAGAGAAATAAAATATGGAAAATAAGAGATTTTCTATGGCTACCAAGTAAAAAGTATTTCGAGAACTTCTAATAAAATTTTTTTTCATTTGAAGTTCAAACTTACCCAGTGAAGCTGTTAATGAAAATCACTTACCTGCAAACAGAAAAAGTAGACAAACATTTGTTTATGCTCTTAGTATATATTCCAAGCAACGATGTATTAAAGATAGACCAGCCTTCACACATTATTACAATGTTTTTTGTCGCAATATATATCATTTAAAAAGGATTTATTTAAAGTATTCCATGAAAATTGTTTTTAGTCTAACTAATGTACGTTATTGATTTTTTGTTTGAATAAGTGAAAATCATATAAAAGATCGTAGCTCATAGACAAGTGATTTTTTTAGAGATACCTATAAAGGATTTTGAAGTTAAAGCTATGGTCTGGCCGTTCCCAAGAAAAACCGCATGTAAACAAAAACCACGCATGATCTATTTCAAGTGGTGACTACAACCCGTTCAGATTCAATTAATGCACAAGTCAAAGTAAAACTGCACTAAGAGTTTTAACAAGGATTCCAAAAGGACATTGTCGTCTGAATGGGCACCTAAAAAAGCTTAAAATAGTGGACGAAGAAAAATGTAGATTCTATGGCATGGAAGAAGAAACCTCCATCCACATACTTGCGAATCACACAGCAATTCAGAATCCACCGATTCATCTTCTTCTAGGTAGCGACGACACTCAGTGATTTCGACCAAACCTATTCTGCGCAGATGATAGTTTAGCCTACAGTGACCAAAAAAGATTGAAGTTATCTCCCTGTCCATGTTTAGCATGGCTTTTGCTTTGAATGATGAAGAATGGCTTATTTTTATTGACCTGCTAGAGTAGTAGTACAGGGGATGAAGCTCAAAAAAAGGTAAAACCTCGCAATTTTTTCGTCCAGCATGGATTGACTTGAAATCAGCTTAATGTAAAAAAAATCACGAATCCTTAAAAAATGATTTCGCCTCTGATTGATTTGCATAAAAATTTGGGATTAGGCTCAACTCACCCTCTGATTTATATATCATGTCATGCCGACGAACCCTGATTGTTTCTTAGGGGTTAAAACTACCCCTAAATGTCAAAAATTAAAAAATAGCATTATAAATCTTAAGATAGGTGAAAATTGGTTTGAATTAGTAAAATGATGAATTTGTTACATTTCAAAATACAATTTTATACTTTTTCAACCCTTAAAAATCAACTGTTATTAGTGTTATATGTAAAAAAAAACATTTGCCAAGAGAAAAATAATTAATGCTAATAGGGATTTGCTCAATAATTCTGTTGTAAAAAAAAGGTGTCACGTACATTAGGTAACTTTTCAACCTTTAAAAACCACCCTTCACAACATTGCAATTTTTATAAACTATTGTAATAGATATAAATTGAAAAAAGTAGACTTAAGTACAAAAAAAAAATTATCAACTTAAAAATGCGCTTTATTTTCACATATATTAACATAAATAAATGAGTCCATTTACAATTACAAATACAAATACAAATATGATTTTTAAATATCTGTATCATCAGTTTGATCTTCATCGTGGTCGATGTCATCTTCATCTTCTTCGATCACTGGTGGACTATTATTGCAGTCTTCACCTGAGCACCCAGAACAAGTGGAATTGCAATATAATCCAACTTATTTCCTTCATTTTTGATGATAAAAAGTTTATTCGAAAACGATTTTGTAGGGTTTTTCAAGAACTACAAGGATCTGTAAGTTAAATCTCTTTAGACTCTTTCGTTTTTAAATGGGGTGAGTTTAAAAGGCTAAAAAAAGGTGGTGCTCGTGCGTAAATAGACGTTTTAAACGGCTATATCTCGTCAAATATTAACTGTACAAAAAATCTACTTGCAGGAAAATTTTAGTCATAAAAAAAGCTACAATTTCGTTTTTTAACTTTGCTTGTACCTTTAATATTTTCGAAGTTATTTTGAAAGAAAGGGTAAAAAATACAAAATTATGAAAAATAACTTTTTACTTTAAGCCATAATTTTTCGAAAACTATGAATTTTAAATTGGTCAAACTTCTTGGACATATCAACCATACATGTACAAAGAGAATTGCACAAGGGTAAAGATTTTAATTAGGGGGGTAGTTAGGGGGTGGTTTTCACCGATTTTTTTGTATAAAAAATTCAGTACTGACATTATTTTTGTCATAATTCACTCAATTTTGATGCTAGAGACTTTTTTTCAAGAAAGGTCTAATAATGCTCTTTGAAAAAGATTCTATGAGTTTTCTACGCAAAATGCATCATTTTTCCGGTATTTAACTTTGAATCTATCACATTTTGCATTTGGGAAAAAAAGCTAATCATTGATGGGCCCTATCTCGGTTCCTATTGGTTTCAGAAAAACTATAAAAAAGGGTTTTGGTTGTTTTTTTAAAAACTACAATTTTGCTTTCTACAGTTTTTTTGATAAAATGCATAATTTTCGAGTTATCCGCGAAAAACATATCAAACACGTCGATTTTATCCTCTAAAAAGCGTTACTTTCAATCGCGAATAACTTAGAGAATATTGATTTTACAAAAAAATGTATAAAATATTTTTTGCTTAGAATCACTTTTTCAATCGATTCCTGTGGTTAAAATGTAATAAAAAATTTTCAACCCCGAGATGGGGTGGCAACCACCCCCAAGGCTTTAGCGCCTTTCGGCTCGATATAGATTTTGATCCTTGGGCTATCACCTACCTTCTGTTAAAATTTCAAGTCAATCCATGCTGGACGAAAAAATTGCCAGGTGAAATGCTTCATTTCCTATACTATAGCCGTTCAGTAGAAAATTAGAGAATAACAAGGGTTAAATCTTATGAAAATTATCTGTATTTCAATACTCTTTCTATCGCCTTAGCAAAAATTGTTATTAAATAATAGTTGGCAACTCTACTAAGATATAACGGAATCATAGCTTGACATTTTACAAGTGAAAATTTCATTTGAAAGACACCTGCGATATTTAAAAAAATATATAAAAAGTTTTACGAGGTCGCTACTGACTCGTTTTATTTTATTAGGACCGCTATCTCGCCAAATCGCTATTAGTTTTGAAAGGATGCTTTCAGCGGCTGTAAATTTTTAAGCAAATTTTATATCTTTACAGTAATGCCTAGTTAGCGCCATACCATGTAGGTAAATAAATTGTTTCGTTAACTATCAGGTGGACAGGACACGTATTC
Organism: Galerucella tenella; assembly: GCA_910591685.1. Classification (NCBI taxonomy): domain Eukaryota; kingdom Metazoa; phylum Arthropoda; class Insecta; order Coleoptera; family Chrysomelidae; genus Galerucella; species Galerucella tenella. The sequence goes on along the minus strand of CAJUYH010000506.1, from coordinate 970 downwards.
GTTATGTTTAGGCAACGATCACTTACCTAATAGATTTTTAATTAATTTTATCATGAAATCCGAAAATATAAAATAATTTGCAACGTTTTGCTTCAAGCAATGATTAGGTTAGAGTGGTTGGGGATTAATAAAAACTATTGAAAATATAAAGAAAATTATGATCTTTTGAATAGAATATTTCTACTTCTCAGGATGTATCTACATTTTACATGGCAAGAATATTATTACTATTACTATTACTATTATAGCTATCTATCATAGAAAAAGCAAGTTGTAAGGATTGCTGCGCAAACGAGTGGCTAAAGAAGTATATCTTATGGAGTACCACAGAGAAGAATTTTAGGACTTTATGGTCTATTTTCATTGCGCAGTGCAGGTCATATAATTTGGTTCCCTGATAGTTCTGTTATTATTTATGAAGCAGAAACTGATTTAAAGTTAAAAAAGGCCTGGATTGATAATAAAATATTTACCTATCCTAGCCTCACCACTCTTTAACTACAACCTATCTAGCGATCTATTCAAACTTCTTGAATCATCACAAAACGAACAAAATCTCAGTATAAAACCTGTAATGAATGTCATATATCCAGGTATTATGATTGATACGAATTTAGAGTGGGATTTAGATTTAGAAAATTAAACAATCACACGACTAAAAGTTACTAGATTGAGAGTGTGTTCCGGAAGGGTCGTGCTCAGACTTTTTTAATAAATTGACAATTAAATGATATACTGTATTCTGGGGTGCGTTCGACAACGGTATTCTAAGGAGAATATCATTCGATCGGTAGTGGGGGTAAATAGTCCGGAAAGTTTAATCTCCTTTGTCATCGTTTTCGAACTATCTAACTACCTAATGTCATACAAAGCGCGCGTGAACTGAATGAACTAAATTGGCAGGTTAAGATAAAAGTTATGTTATACGATTGGATATTTTGATGAGTTTAGGTATTTAATTTAATACAAA
>CAJUYH010000505.1:25774-64595 GCA_910591685.1 Galerucella tenella | reverse complement strand
TTACAGAAATTTTATCAGCGATGGATATGTTCTACAAAATTTATACTTTGCATGGGTTTAGTATTTGCATGCTCAAGCTTGAGAGTAGTAGGGGTTAGAGTGTTGATATATTAATTTTAAGATATTTTTATACTGTGTTTGTATATTTTCATTAATGCACTTTGCTAGTAAAGACAAACTTCTGGCAGAGTGCATCCGGTAGAAAACATCCTGTAAGCCGGTGGGGAATATTTTCCGTCGGTTGTAGATTTTCTGACCGATTGATTATATTTTCTACTGGCTGGCATTATCTTCCAGTCATGGGTGACAAACTTCCATCTACGAAGGGCAAGACTTTCAGCTTTAATTGTTCAACAAATTTAACAATTTCAATAACAACAACAATTTTTGTGGTCTTTATATATTCATTGCGTCAACTTCAACAAGTAGACGACAGTGATAAATGTCAACATTTTTACCATATATGGTGCTGGTTTTGACAAGTTCGCGCATACGACTGCAGCTTCACTTGGCTTTTTTTTTATATGAAACGGAGTCTACACACACTTCATCATGTGGTGTGAACTCGTCTTCGACCGCGGCGACATCTATCATTAATATCACACTCCTAGCGTATACATTATGATACGACAGGTATTATTTGTAGCTTGAAACAGTAAAATAATTCCTTCAGTGCAATAAGAATTTTTATATACTAATCTTAAACATACATAACACGTGATCATTCTAAATGTTTACAAAAAATGACATAATTTAATTTTAATAAAAATTATTTTACATTTTGTTGGCTTAATTACATATTTATATATATATATTTTTTCAGAAATAAATACATTGGGAGAAATATTGATGTAACATAGAAATGATAAGATTTTCTATTTTAAAGGACATTAGACGTTATTTTATTGTACTGTACAGTTGATTGACTTGCGCCGCTGTTCTTCCTTCTGGGTATCGTTCCGCTAATAGACACAGCCGCAGCCTCTGGACAACCGTAAGACAGCAAAAGTTCGACGAGTGCCTTGCATGCTACGACCGAAACTTCAATATCTTGATTACTAGTAGAGCTTTGAGATTTCGCCGTGGCTATACTAGCCGCCGCTTTTGCGTATGCCAAGCAATTACGGCCGTCTTGATCCACGCATTTTACATCGGCGTTATGCTAAAACAGTAAATAAATAAATATAAACTTCACTAATATCAAATGGAGCAGACTTACCCAGAGTAAAAGTTGAGCTACCGCAAGATTTCCCATTGCGCACGCTAAATGTAAAGGAGTTCTTAAATCTCTCGGTCCTACGGTTGTGTTTACTTCTTGAACATTAGCCCTGGCTAATACGGTTATTATTCCTTTAATATTTGATGCGCATACAGAATCTGAAAATAAAGGTTTACTGAAATTTTTAAATCATTTTTAACTGTCGTAAAACAAAGTACTGAGCATAAAAATATGATACGACTATGGCTCCTCCGCCGTATTTTCAAGAATGATCTGGAAAACGTAACATCTAGAAAAACCTGGCGCATCCACCAAAACTTCGAGTTCGAGAAGTCTCTAGAACAAGTCGTGCGAGTATAAATAGGCGACGAGCATCGCAGCGGGGTTAGTTAGTCAGTTAGTGTTGATACTGAAAGAAAGCAATCGCGCCTCGATAAAGTGACTCTCATATAAATTATAGTTAGTGTGTGTTTAGTGTGACATATAAATTATTAAATAAGGACTGTATTTGAATATAAATCTGTAAATATAAATTAATTGTAAATATAAATTAGAATAAACGTTACAATATACAAGGTGATTCCAGATGTTTTATTTTATTCCTGGTCTGGTGGACAAAGTCTTGGAGATAACGCTATAGGTTACTCAGTGAAAAATTGCAATTTTTTCAACTGCAGACTGCTCAATTAAAGGAACTTCTCCAAATGCTATTTAGGATGAATTTGAAGTGGAAATTAAATCACTGATGTTGAAAAGAACAAGAAAAACTTATTTTGATGAAGCAGGTAATATTAGTTCCATCAGATTCAAATGCACATGCACCTCACTGTTAAAAAAAGCGATATTTGTTAGAGCTGATCCGGACTTTGAATCAAATAAAATAATTTTTTTTTTTAAACATATAATATACGCCAGTTTTGTTGATGATCTACTGAAAAAGATTACCTGTTTTTTTGGAAAAAAGCAGTATTTAATAACTTTGAACATTAATAACACCACAAGCTAGAAGAACAATATTATCTACTTTTTTAAATAAATTTAGATTAATACAAGCGTGTGGTTTTCAACAACCCCTCTCAATATGGATTCACAACGTATTTTATAAGGTAATTTATAAAGATTCTGATTGAAGAAAAACGAAATCCTAAAAATACACAAACAAAGTATGTTGACTTATCAGTGAATGATTTGAGTCTTTTTATGCTTTTCTGACATTGCTTCCGTATGCGATGACGTCACGCCCGAAATTCGGAGAAGAGCGCTGTTTGATGTTTATAATTTTTTTAGGCGACTTTGGAGTCTCGCCGGCGTCCAATTTTTTGCACAGAGCCTCAAAATGATATGCTCTTCCTAATGGTAAAATAAAATAAAAAATATGTAAATGAGCCCATTGGCAAGTTCCCTGGGGATCAATATTAACAACAAAACTGATATAAGTATTGAAGTAACGCAAAGAATACAAGCAGGAAACAGAGCTTTTTGGAAATATGGTTTATTTACGATAAAAAGACGATGACGTCGCAAAACAAAATACCTATTGTGATGTTGCCAAGGTATAAACTTCAATGACCACAGGAAGACTATTAAGGACATAGTGCTGAGGAACAAAACAATTAGTAGCACGAAAAGAATTAACTTATTTTATCGGAACAACACATTTCATATCCAGTATGCTAATCAATGCCGAGTCAAAGATTACAGAATAAAAATATGAGATGTTTCACTCGATCGAATTTATCGTGTAAAGCACCGATGCCGCTGGTGACTTGGATGGTACAGTACGTCGCTACGGCCTTACTTGCATTTAATTTGGCATATTATACGGGACGTCGCCCGTCGAGCGCTGTTATTTTAGAACGGTGTTTATTGGTAGTTCGTGTTTTATATTTATGTTGTATCCATTTTTAAATTTATTAATTAATTGTTTAAATGAGCAAAAAGTCACATTAATATTTTTTTCTTTAATAGCAAAGCTTAAACACTAAATATTTTGTAATATTTGCTAATACAAAATTACGGATTTATTTTTATAATAAGGATATTATATGAACAAGTACATTGAGCAAGAAAACACAAAAATTCAATTCTATAGCTAACCATAGGGAAATTGGTCAGTTCCTTTTTAACGAATTTACTAAATTTTCTTTTCATCATCCATGTAATCAATCTCCTTTCAAATATTATGCAAGTTTTTATACCAGAGTCCGTGTATATTTTCCTCTCAAATGTATATTGAAAGATTTGAAAGACAATAGATTAAATTTAACACATAAACCAAACTCCAAACTCGGTATTTTACAACATTTATAAAAATTTTTAATAAAGGTATCCTGCAGCTGCTTCTCTTTTTACTGTTTCAACCTTGTCAATCCAAAAAATACGCGTTATTTAAAGATCAAAATTTAAGATTTAGTGGCACTATTATTCTGGTGACTTGAAAATGTAACTAACTCACCGATAAGTTGTTGCCCCAACGGCATTGTATTGTTCGGAGGCGGTAAAAATTCTTTGTGTTCATATTTCGCGCGAATCCATTTTTCCCGATCCTCTCTAGAAGAATGCGAATTAGGTTTACAACGGTTTTGAAGTTGAGATTCCCATACAGAATTAGCTAAAGAATTGCCTATAGCTAACATCACCGCTAAATTACCAGGTCTACAAAAACAAAGGCATTAAAGATAACACTATTCGCGCGCAGTTCGAGGGTGAACTGGAATTCAATATACTTACGGCCACTCATCTAAATCCATAGACCGAACTCTTGAAATATGAGATCCCAAATTTCTGTGTATGCCTGAACATTCGATACACATAAGTACACCAAGATTCAAACTTGCCCAATCCGGATCTACAACATTAAACGTAGTTTATAACCATCTAGCAAAATGTCACTGATTAATTAATTAATCTACTTACTTGTTGCATCACAGTCCACGCAATTTCCATTTCCCGGTACTCTAGCTTTAATTGATTGAATTGTAGAAGCTTCAGCCGGATTATGTCTAGTTTTCGAAGTTTCATTTAATTGCAGCGAATTGAGAATCTGTTGTTCAATCACCGATACCCATTCGTCTCTTTCTTCGGAACTAGGAGCGTCGAAATGCCATTGTTTGTTGTCCAACGATACTATATAGAATTCATTTGCATCGATATCTGTAAAAACGAATAAGTTGTGATAGAAAGTAGAAAGCGTTCAAGGAATGTAAGAAGTAACAAAATTGTAGGTACTAAATTCCTAGAAACAATGGGGACGTTAAAGAGTAATTATTGGTCGAAAATATACAGGGCGATTCATTACTAATTGGAAATATTTTAATAGTAGAATCCTGACTTCAAATTATGAAGATTTAACCAAAAACACCTAAATAAAATGTAAGTGATTACTTAGTTACAGGGTGTTTTGTTTAAAAATTTAAAAACTTGTGCTCAGTAGTATAGACACTATACCCTTCACTGAATTATATTGAACAAACGTTTCTGGCTACTACCAGAGGCGTACGACAGGGGCAAGTGACAGGTTAATCGTTCCCAAATTCCACGCCACTGGTGTAATAGACATTTAAGCACAATTTTTCGATTCTCCAATACTTTTTACGTAAAGAAGTACTCTCTTTTCATAACGATAAAGTCAATATTTCTCGAGATATTTCAAGTTGAGCATGAAGCTGCCCAATTTTTATTGCCAATCATCCTAACATATTTCTCAAGGTTAGGAGATGATTTAGCCAAAAAATTAATAAGCTTATTGAAGTGAACGGGGGTGACATAGAACATTTGTTATAAAAGGTTTTTAGGTACTGTTCGTTTCTGATATTTCCGATATGTTATTAAAATTGTAGGTACTTTTATTTAGATTAGATTTTCAGAACCACAATTTGTTTTCGATCCATCCGTTCATTTAATAGTTGTGTTGTCATTGTTGACACGGATTGAAGTTTCATTTGCGTGTTAAATGCAATTTTTCACTGGTCCAAAACATCGACATAGTTATTACACATCAAAATTGGGCAGCTTCATGTTTAACTTAAAATATCTTTCCTTACATAATTTTGAGCAGGTCAAAACTAATGATTCTCGAAGGACCACTCTAGTTAGACAGCTAGAGACTGTATACCTTTAACAATATCTGGGAAAAACCATCTGATTGGGATTGCGGAATAGGTTAGAAAGTACACACTTCCGGTTATACCTTATATTGCGTTCTGTCAAGCAAAGGAAATGATATATAAAACCAGACAAGTGCAATACTTGGCAGCGAGTGAAAATGTAAATAACAAAATATAAGTATATATAAGTACAATACAAATTTTGTAATATAAGTGTTCTCTTAGACTTGTAACAGTTACAAACAAATAGAATGTAGAGAAAATCAAGTAAGCTTGGTAGAGCAATTGGGCAACATTGCGGATGTCGGCATATAAAGTTTATAAATTGTAAATAAAAAGGTGTTGACTTACGACCTTTCACAAACACTACTATCGCGATCAATTTATATAAAGAACAAAATATTAGATAACACTTTAAAAACACAATAACGGAAAAAACATGGCAATCGATATTATCGACATTTCATCGACATAGAGAGCGACCACTCCCTTGTAGATCAACTTACTGACTGCTAACGTTTTTTACACATTTTCATCGAAGAGGGGAATTAGGGGTTTATCGGTCTTGCGCTGTAAGGCGAAGGTTTTTAAAACAGGGGCGAAAAGAAAGCACTCCGTTTAAACATATACGTTGTATTCAACAGTTTTTTCTCCTTCAGTTCTTCAGGAACATTAAGTCGACGCAGCTTTTTTGACTACACTCACCTTCCATATTGCTCATAATAAGTCAATATTTACCACTTTGATACTCGAATTAAATCATCATTTACTTCTGGGTGACAACAACCTATTGGGTCAGTTGCAGTAAAACCATCCTTAATAGTTTTCCTAACGAAATATTGTCGCCTAAATCAGTGTATCTAAATTTGATTGTGAAAAAAAAATCCTGTTACTCACCGTCATATTCAGAGTTCTTAACACCGCTGCTTTTAACTCTTCGATGTCGTTTCTTAATATAAGAATTGTCATTTTTTGTAGTATCTCCGTTTAAAAAGGTACTGCTTAAAAATTCATCGCCGCTAAATTGTTGCTGTGCCGAATATTTAGAATCCGAATCTCTTGTGGGATCGAAGCAATCCAAAGGAACTCTTTCTGGAGGTTTTCTTTCTTTACCTGAAAAAATTCTGATTATACTATTCGATATAAAAATAAAAAATAAATAAAAGGATGAGATCTCTAACCTGCAAGAGAGATTCCTCCCAGTCCTTCGTTGATACCAATATGACCCCCACCGGCGATCGTAATAATCGATTTAGAACCTCTAGGTTTCTGTCCAGGTACCTTAACTGTAACGTATTGCAATGAAATTTCTTTACCATGGATATCTTCCATATAATCGTGAAGACTAGGATGGTATGTTAAACGACCATCGTCACATAAAGTTACGTATTTCTTTTTCCATTCTTTGTTTAGAGGTTTACTGCTCCTTTTGTACAAATAACCTAAAAAACGATTCTGTACTAAGAAAGCAATAATATACGAATTAGAACAACCAACATTGCGACTAAAGGTGGATTCAAGCAACAACTAAACTAAAACTAATTTAAGAAAGTGGCGGCTCGTAGAATTTGGTATTACGTTGGCAGGCAAAATTGAAAACCTGTAATTACCAAAATTTCTTATTAAATACAATTTGAAACGATGTCACTAGTCTAGTTAACTGTCAAGCATTCATTTTTATCGAACCAAGAAGTAATAAACGACCTATTCCCTGTATTAATTTAGGAATAAACAATTTCACTAAGAGCCGCCACTGTTTAAGATTGAATTTAAACTAAGAATATCCAATTGTTCATCATGATCTGCTGTAAAGGACTTCACGCAAGCGTTGTTTCGAATTCATAGAAGAAATTACCATTACATGGTTTTATATTTTTAGTTTTCGTTTAAAATTAATTTGAGTTTTAATTTTCGCTTTCATGAATTCACCTTGAATAAAGTTAAATGAAACACATTAGTCATTTGGGACAAGGTAGGAGATACTAAATGGAAGAAGAAAGGAGAAAAACAAGTTGTGGTATAAGCAAAGATTACAGAATAAAAATATAAGATGTTTCACTCCAGGGCGGTTTGATTCAAGATTATGTTTACGACTCGTTTTTGTTGTCAATAACGAGACCGGTAGATACCAGATAAGTTCGAAAAGCTTATTTTATTTTAAGCTATACAGGGGTAATTAGAGAAATATAGGTATATTTAAATTAATAGGATTCTTTATCACGAAGGTTTATTTTTAAATGTTAATTATTTCGAAAAATGTTCAGGATATGAATTTGAAAAGGTAAGTTAAAAATAAACTTGAGTTTGTAAAATGAATCAATTCACAGTTTTTATCTAGCATCTTAGTAATTTTGTGATTCTTATTAATAATCTAGCAGATATTTATCACAAATTCAATTGAATATACTCATTAGCCACCAGAATAATAGGGCAACTAAATCTTAAATTTTGATCTTTAAATAACGCGTATTTTTTGGATTGACAAGGTTAAAACAGTAAAAAGAGAAGCAGCTGCAGGAAACTCCTATTAAAAAAATTTATAAATGTTGTAAAATACTAAGTTTGGAGTTTGGTTTTCTGTTAAATTTAATCTACTATACATTTGAGAGTAAAATATATACAGACTCTGGTATAAAGACTTGCATAATATTTGAAAGGAAATTGATTACATGGATGATGAAAAGAAAATTTAGTAAATTCGTTCAAAAGGAACTGACCAATTCCCCATTGGTTAGCTATAGAATTGAATTTTTGTGTTTTCTTGCTTAATGTACTTGTTTATATAATATCCTTATTATAAAAATAAATCCGTAATTTTGTATTAGCAAATATTACAAAATGTTTAGTGTTTAAGCTTTGCTATTAAAGAGAAAAATATTGATATGACTTTTTGCTTATTTCAACAATGAATTAATAAATGTAAAAAATCTATACAACATAAATATAAAACACGAACAACCAATAAACACCGTTCTAAAATAACAGCGCTCGACGGGCGACGTCCCGTATAATATGTCAAATTAAATGCAAGTAAGGACGTAGCGACGTACTGTACCATCAAGTCACCAGACAGTCACCAGCGGCATCGGTGCTTTACGCGATACATTCGAAGGAGTGAAACATCTTATATTTTCATTCTGTAATCTTTGCTTCAGTGTACTTGGTGATTGGATTTATCGGACACCTGCAGCTGCGGCGTTGACAGGTATACAAAATGTTCTTAATCATAAAGTTGTTTTAATTAATTTCTCTTTTTTTAGCAATTTCGAGTTACTTATTTTAATGCTTACTAATAAATTCATATTATGTATTTTTTATTAATATATTTCCAAACTAGCTTTCTGAGAACATCACGAGCCAACACTTTACTGAAGTAATGGGAAACATTTGTATAGTGAGCCCAACAATTTTAGAAAATATATCTGACAACATTGCTTTATTTTATGGTCATCACATTAACATTAGTTACACTTATAGAAAAGACAAGAAAAGTTTAATGGGAAATGGTAAAGAGTGAGAGAAAAGAAAAGGGAATGCCGATGAGGAAAAGCAGATAAAAGGAAAAAGAGAGGAAAGAGACACATTAGAGGCAAAGAGAAAAACAGGACGGACTCGCGCACTGAGGGTTCCATAACTTAGAAATGGGAATATATGGGAAACATTGAATAAGGGAAAGGAAAATATGCTAGTGGAAGAGATAGAAAAAGGGATAGGAGAGTGGGTTAAAAAAGAGAAGGCAAAGAGGGAGGATAGAAAAAAGACAAAAAATTATATCAATGTTATTCTAAAAATAATTTGCCAATGGAAAAGCTAACCTTGTTTTATCGGAATAGCTCTACCGCTACCAAAATCTCCACCATTCTTCAACTTATCATCCCCCTTTTTACTCGGAGTAAAAAGATTCGATCTCCGTCGACTTTTTCTCGATGTCGTCGGCGTAGAATTGGGAGTTGGTAGATCTTTTCCGTCTTTGGTACTACATTGAAGGTTATCTAAAGAATGCGGAGCTGCAAACTTCGATACATTGTTATTTTCTACGGTCTGCAACGCTAAGCCCTATAAAAATTATAAAATATATAAAATTGAGTTCTAATCTAATGAAATGTAATCCGATGTTTTATGGTATTTACCTGAGACGAAGCATGGCTACCGATAGTAGATGTAGAAGAGTTCCATTTGTCATCGGTGGACTTGTAGATTAATTCCTTACTGTCAGCAGCTTCTCGTCGGATAAAATTCGAGGTGTTAGATTTTAGGGTATGCACTTGACGTAAATCGATTGTCTGAATACTTGGCGGGTCCTGAAACGAATATAATTTTTTGAATTAGAAGGATTTGAAGGAAAATTTGCCTCTTTCCCATGATACATTATTTCCGGAATTTGACAACAAGAAGGAATGGGATCCAAATACCATTACCAGACTTGGGAAGAATGCCATTCAATGGTACAAAGACGGATCAAAAGCAATAAAAGAAACTGGGATAGGAGTGTTCGGGCCATGAACCCAACACTCTGAAAGCGTGGGAAAAACCCCAAGTATCTTTCAAGCGGAAATTCACGACATGAGAAAGTGCGCCCAGTTCATTTATAAAGGATACAGAAGACAAAGGATTATCATAATGTCGGATAGTCAAGCAGCCATTAAAGCACTGAGCTCTTGTGTAATCAGTTCCAAAATGGTGGGGTTATGTCTAGACAAACTCAATGAACTAGGCGAGAACAATATAGTCACCTTACTATGGATTCCAGGACACACTGGAATAGAATGAAATGAACTAGCAAAGAGGGGGACTGAAATACCTTTCTGGGGGCTTGAACCCTTTTGCAGAATCAGCCCCAATGGCGTTACAAACGATGTTTCATGCCGACAGCCATTTTATTATTGACATTTGAGGTTATGTTTGAAGTACTTAATCATTTACTGTCAAAAAATTTTGATTTTTCAATATTTTAAGACGTAAGCAAGCATCACAGACAGTCTTTGACAATCCGGATTCGGCTCAAAGACCCAAAAGCGTCCTCGTTAGAACGATTGTGAATGAACGTGAAGCTTCACTATTTTGTGAAGGATTATATGTCATACGCATAGTACTGTATCTATAACGATACCAAAGTATGAAAAAGTTCCTAGAATTATTGAGAACCGATGTGTTGAGAATTCAGCTTAAACGTTATTTTAAAATGTACGTTTCGGGGGTGCATTCATTGTTTTAATAAAGTAATCAATATAGATGTTCGCAATGATAAAAAACCGAAAAAAATCTTATGTTTCGAATTGCAGACATGAACTGTCATACTTGTCATAAAAAGCACTTATTTAAGTCACACTGAACTCAAACTAAGCTCTTCTATTGGGTCCAGTAGTGTACCTATTTTCTAAAAATGATGGTTAAAAAATAAGGACACCATTAAAAACTTGTTGTTCACCTTACCTTGTGTGATAACGTATGGTTATGTCCAGGAGACATGTGGGATTGTGATTGTCCATGTTGAGAGTAACCGTTATTGCTTTGTAAAAAATTCCTTTGTACAGATACAGTGTTCGGGTAATAATGACTATTTGGAGTAGAAGGTCGAGAATTAGTAGGTGTCAAGCATGGAGTTAAAGCGTGCCTTTGTTGAACTATCTTCTGACAAGCTGGAATGATAATTTTAATTAGACTTAACACAAAGATTATACAAAATAGAAATAAATTACCATCTTGGAACACTCTTTCAACGTTGAGTCCATACGTTGCACACGTCTCGTAATAAGTACATTTTTTTAAGTCGTTCGCCAATTTTCTTGCTCGAGAATCATCTATTACCCGAGGATTGTTCTCACTTATTGCGTCTAGAAAAATATTTTTCAAAATAGAAAATGGGACATGATAAAAGATAGTGTGATGAAAAAGTATGACTTTTTATTAGTTTTTATATACGAAATTAAGCACCAAGAAGGAATTGGAACCAAATACCATTCCCAGACATTCAATTCGTTTGAGATTAATTGTATAGCTTAAAAAGAATTAAATTGGATTTCTTACCTTGTGTACCAACTAAAATTAAAGGAATTTCTGTCGAGTTTCTATATTGGGCCATTTTGGTGTAATAATTAAAAATTGCATTAAAAGAAGATTCATTCTCCAGACTAAACACAAAAATAACAGCATCGACCCAGGCTGTAAACTGAAAAGAAGTTAAATAAATAGTAAATACTTACAGCAACAATGTACACTTTTACATAATAGTTATTTTTTATTGTAATGTTTAAGCACAAACCTGTCATGATGTATGTCAATATTTTGAATTATATACCTATATGGATGATGAATGAAAAACTAAAAACAAAACCTGCAGACGACACTTTACTAAATTCAATACAATAGAATGAATAAGAGCTAATTTTTCAATTGTTTAAATATCTTCTGTATGGTCCTTGTGGCATTAGTTATTCTTTTTTCTTATTTTTTGGGAATCAAACCACAATATTTTTATTGAAAACTAAGTTTTAGAAAAGATTTTTAATTAATGTGATTAAAAATAGAAGTTGGAATACTGCCACTGGTTGGATACAAACTAAACATCACTTGTACAGGGTTATTAATTATAAATTACCCACCCCCTATCATTGTTATTATTACTTTTAGAGAAAAAAGTCTCATATAAAAGTTGTTTGGTTACAGCTGAATTTTCTCAATATTCTATCAAAAGTTCAGTAGCGTGCAAATTTAAGGGGATACAAAAAATAATAGTTTTTTTTAACTTTTTTAAATTGGACACCATGTATATTTTCACATTTTTGGAATGGTCTTTTTTTCTGATTTTAAAAATATATAATAATGTTACCCCTACCTTGTACCGTTTTTGAGTTATGAAATGTTGTAAATCTTAAGTTTTATTAATTACTGTATATATGAAAAACCTAATTTATTAAAGTAAGCTATGAAAATGACAACTAATATGTTTGATAATTGACATTTTTCATAGAAAGTAATTAATATGGTTCTCATCAGTAGGAAAGAAAAAGTCAAAATATATACCTATACAAAACAGAAAACAAATATTTATTTAAGAGAATTTATAAATAATAACTTATAAAAGATTTTCGAGATGTCCACCATTTTAGTTAATGCATAATTGATAACACCTTATTATATTATTTATAATAACATTGCAGATGACTTCATTATTTTCATTGTTTGTTAATTTCAAGTTGAATCCTTGCTTTAATCACTTGTATATTATTATTATTAATAAAATCTTTCACCTCTCTGCAAACCATTTTAATAACTTTATCTGAAAAATGTTAATTATCAAACATATTCGTTGTCATTTTCATAGCTTACTTTGATAAATTATCTTTTTCATATTTACAGTAATTACTAAAACTCAGATTTACAACATTCCATAACTCAAAAACGGTACAAGGTAGGGGTAACATATTATATATTTTTGAAATAAAAAAAATCTATTCCAAAAATGTGAAAATATACAGAGTATCCCATTTAAAAAGAACTACTATTTTTTGTATCCCCTTAAATTTGCACGCTACTGAACTTTTGATAGAATATTAAAAAAATTTAGCTGTAACCAGACAACTTTTATATGAGACTTTTTTTTCTAAAAGTATTAATAACGATGATAGGGGGTGGGTAATTTATAATGAATAACCCTGTACTGAAGACAAGAGCATTATTATACAATATACACCAAACTTCACACAGTTATGAGTGTTATTTTAAACTGCCAGGCGGACCGTAGTTTTAGACCATTCCAACTCTTAGAAGATCTGGGAAAATCAGACAAAGTATTCCCTGCTCGCACTCCTCTATTCTTCTATAAAGGGTTATGTAAGAAATGTTTTCATTCTAGAATATCCAACTGATTTCAGCTTTGGGTACCCGCCTGACTTGTAGTTACTTGTTCTTATTTTTAATTTATACATATTAAGGATAAAACTTCAAAATAAATTAATCTCAAATGACAGTAAGCAAACTTATGCTTCCAAAGGCTTGACTTGATAGTATTTTGTATCATTATTATTCTTATCTATTGATAAAGCCCTTTATTAAATACAATATTACAGGAAACTGTAATAATACTTAATTACATTTTGCTTAATCATATTGGCTACAATTTCAAAGCTTTTTAGTGCACGCCCACCTGTCAGTTGTCAATAAGTTGTATGCATTAATATTTTTATTTTAATTTAAAATTCAACTCACTTGTAATTCCGGCGGGCCCCCTTCATCTCGAATAAGAAGAAGATAACTCTGATTGTCAACTACGATTTCTTTTTTAAAACGACCACCTTCAGGAGACTCTTCTTGCATATAAGAGCCCGTAAGGTAACGATGAACGAGAGCCGATTTTCCTGATGATAAAGCGCCGACTATACCAAGCCGTAAATCTGGTACTGTACGCGATAAAGTCCATTCTTGTGAATTCACAAAAGAATCTGTAAAATAGAGAGAAATTATTGCATTTAGTCGGAATAAAAAATAGTTTAATGGTTCGCCAAGAGATGTCAGCACAAGTATACTTGTCTAATCCCTTCAATAATAGCTATTTGTGTATCAAGAGCAGAAAGTAGTACTTTGGCAGTCTAGGCGTCGCGCGGCAATCTGTCGAGACTACCAAAGGACTTTCTGCTCGAAATACACACAATATTTTTTCTACGATCACACTAAAATAAAATTAATTGCCATTGTTTGTACTTTCGTGTACCTGTGTACGTAGGCAACACTTATTACCTTAATGTCAGATATTTTTCAGATTTCCCTAGGTATTTCTCATTAAATTATTAAGGAAAATGCTGTTGGATGCTTTAACATATTAGAAAATCAACTAAAATATTTTATTCTACAGTTTGTATGAAAATAACTACTAGCTCTTTTTTATCTATAAATACTTAAAATTAGGCGTGCGCCAACGTTACTATCTGCTTAAGAGCGTCAATGTCAAGTTGTGACAGCTCGCGGGAAACATTAACTTTGCAGTTGCTTTTCAAGGCACAAAAGACGATAGTGGTCGTAGAAAAAGTATTTTCTTTGAACCGCTATTCCCGAAAATGATTTTTCCCTTAAAAAAGACTGGTTAACCAGCGCCATTTGATTCCAAACCCGACCCAGACCACCGAAAATTGTGATTTAGAACTAGTTATGAGCAAAATTGGTCATGGTCTTTGGAAAGGCTTGTAGAGTTTTGAGAATTAGTCCCATAGATGAAACGACCGATCGGCACCACGTCTAGCTTTCTCTGCATGTCCTACCTCAATTACAAGATCGGAGTATTTTAAAATTTTCTCAATGTACTTGTCTGAAATATTGTTGTTATTTTTTTCAATTGTTGGTATTAATTACTTGGTTTTGAATTGTCATAATAAAACCTTCTGTTTTTGGAAGTAATGTTCCTTTTTGGAAGTAATGTTCCATCAGAGAATCACTTATTTGATGGTGATTTTTCAGTTATGTTTGTGTTCACTTCAGAATTCCAAATGAGACAGTCAGGACCGGTATGGCTTATGTGTTAATTGTTTTGGTGAGTTTTCCTGCTTACAACTGGGATTTCAATAAAGTAGTTAGGTACCTACCCTTTGAGTGACTGGTCTTTTATTTTGGTTTTTGCTTGCTTCTTATCTTGCTTAAATCCTAGATATTTATTTATTATTTTTATATCATTTAACAATCACTATCTGTCAAGATTTTTATACAAAAAAGGATGCATTAATTGTAATGCAACCAGCACACTTGCATTGCATGACTAGTCAAGAGCCGGTGTTTGATTTCACTCTTTTTGTTTACGCTAACTACAATTAGGTAGTTAATAATAATTACAGAGTGAAATTTATTATTATTGTTGCTGTTTATACAGTATTTAATTTGTAGGTTTATTAAAATAAAAACTTTTCGAACTTTAGTGTAATTAATTATTTACATAAATGTTATATTTACGTAGGAATTTCAACGTAGATAACTAAATACATTCAGCGATAATAATAAACGTGAATAGCTTAAATATCATTTTATTGGACTGTAGAATACGACAACGTGGTGTTGTGCCAAAATGGACTTTATTAAAAACAATAAAAAATGGGTTACATTTGTTATGTAAGTACACTATAATGTATCTATTTGAATTTTGGTCGTCAATATTCTAAACCATTCATAAAATAATTGGGATGAAACGTTTAAAAAATTCCGTAATTGTTCCAAAAAATTCTGAATGGTGGTTTGCTTAACTCATCGTTGGCACTATCATGAAGATATTCAGGAAAACGGTCGCTGAAAAACACGTGCGCCGTATATACAGGAGTCGCGCGATTTACTCCCATCATGACTGTTGACTTATATATTGGGTATTTAGTACGGGGGCTAATAAAAAAGTAAATTACTAAGAAACTATTTAAAATTCTTTCTAGTCTTTAATTGGGAACATCAAATTATAAGAAATAATCTAACCTCTAACATTATCTATCTCACACAGTACCACAAGTTTACGAATTTACTATGACGGAACTTATATGATTGGCTGCATGTAGTGGCTATTACGTACTGCATTACACCAATGAGAGCAGCTTTTACAAATGGCACGTAAGATTATATGTTTAAAGTGAAAATGATGTAAAACAAATGAAATTACTTCATATGGTAATTTTCAGGCATGGAGGTCACTATACTATTTTTGATAATTAGTGGTGTTTCCCATTAAGTTTATTTGAATTTTGGTACCTTTCTGACACTAAAAAAAATTGTGAATTCAAATTTGGAATTCCGTGCCTTTGAGCTATGACATACCTAGAAATTATTCTCTCAATGGATATACCTAGGCATGTGAAATAAGAATCATAAATTTATTTGTGTGGATAATCCTGAAAATGTGAACAATTTGGTCTCTTGTTCATTATTGTTGTATGCACCGTTTATAGTACTGAACCCTTTTAACCAAACTAGTTTAATTAGTTAAATGCACTTAATGCTGCCATACAAAAATCAATGAAAAAGTTGGGTTTTGTAAAAAGAACAACTCTTGAATTTACCAACATAAATTATATAAAAATTCTTTATTTTTCATTAAGTAGGTCTGATCTTGATTATTGCTCAACTCTTGGGTCTCCTCACAACTTAACTCACATAAATAAGATGTACATCTACACCGAGGGGTGAACCACTATGCCAAAAATGTGACAGTATTTCGCAAGATTTCGCGTGATTGCGCATGATTTCGCGTGATTGCGCATGATTTCGCGTGATTTCGCAAGATTTCCCGTGTTTCGCGCGACTTTAGTACCGGAAAATTTCACTATTTTGCTAATTATTGTGCATGATTGCGGATGATTTCACGGGATTGCGCAAGATTTCCCATGATTTCGCGTGATTTCTCGTGATTTCCCGTAATTTCGCGTGATTTTCCGTGTTTCGCGCGATTTCCCGTGATTTCGCAAATTTGTGACAGTATTTCGCAGGGTGTCACATTTTTGGCATAGTGGTTCACATGCCAAAAATGTGACAGTATTTCGCAAATAGTGTAATTTCGCAAGATTTCGCGTGATTGCGCATGATTTCGCAAGATTTCGCGTGATTTCCCGTGTTTCGCGCGACTTTAGTACCGGAAAATTTCACTATTCTGCTAATTATTGTGCATGATTGCGCAATATTTCACGGGGTTGCGCAAGATTTCCCATGATTTCGCGTGATTTCCCGTAATTTCGCGTGATTTCCCGTGTTTCGCGCGACTTTAGTACCGGAAAATTTCACTATTCTGCTAATTATTGTGCATGATTGCGCAATATTTCACGGGATTGCGCAAGATTTCCCATGATTTCGCGTGATTTCCCGTAATTTCGCGTGATTTCCCGTGTTTCGCGCGATTTCCCGTGATTTCGCAAATTTGTGACAGTATTTCGCAGGGTGGTTCACCCCTCGATCTACACTATAACTATCAACAGCCTCCAAAAGTTGCAATTTTGACAATGTCGCCTGTGCTTACTCTCTGTCAGTTTGTATTTACCACTCAATTTGTATTACAATATTCAGGTCCATATTGTTCATGATTTTTTAAATATTGTATTGTAATATTTGAAGACTGAAAGAATGAGTGTAAGAAAATTTTCACAACACAAGACCCATCATACAACAATTTCCTTATATACAGTTGTAGTTTATCTTCAGTGTCTTGGTTATAACTTACAATATTGAGAAGTGTGGGTGTTGGTGGAATGTTAGCATGAGCTGTGTTCAGTATCTTGAATACAATTTATTTCATTGACCATGCATTTTTGAGCTATGGTGATGTACACAAAATGATTGTAGTCAAGAAGCTGTAACACTGACTCTAGCACTGACTTCTGCAATATAACATTACTAGTTTTTGACTTACATATCATTTTTCCGAGCATTTTTCTTATATTATTCTACAAAATTTTGATAATAGAGTTAAAACAACCATAAGAAAAAAATAAAGAGGAAATTGCAACAACCACATCATTAAAAATTTCAATACATTATTAATTTTATTCAATACACATGTATCTATGAAACAAATAAATATTATAAGCTATTGAAGGTTCAGAGAAAAGAATAGGTACACCTTGTATAGTTGACAAACATCTGTATTAAAATTAACAATTTTAAACATAAATGCAGTCCTCAATATGGCCACTTTGCTTGATTATTAATAGACCTTATTAAAACACCTGCAGCTAAATAACTGTGTAAATAACATTGTTTCAAATACTGTAAATGTTATCAAACATTCATGCCTATTATTGTACTTTTTAGTTTTTTTATAATTTGTTTCAACTAAATTAACAAAATAACTAGGAGTTGATGACCTACTTTCTAATTATAAAGTAGGTTTCAAAACAACAATACAATTTCATCACTTATGCAGTAAATTATTGCTTTAATGCATTGTAATGTGTAAAAAAAGTGCAGCATCAATCAAAGTTCTTTTATTATGCTGAAATAGGTTGAAAAAAAATTAAAATATATACCTAATATAAAGTATATTGTTTCAAGTATTTAGAAGGAATTTACATTAAGCCCCCTTATTGAGTAGAAGAAAAAAGACTCATGCCTATACTTATAAACAAGACTTAAGGTTGTGCTCAGCCTTGAATCTTTTTTATAGATAACGTAGGTATATTGCTATGCGATTAAACGGCACACCATTTAGCTTCTTTATGCATTTGTGGTTTTATTACTCACAATATAAAAATAATTGTCTTAGTTCATTACATATAAAATTTTAAGATTATATCAGAAACAATGAAAATGGTGTTTCCTATTTTGAAAAGTTGATTAATTTCATGTCTTTAAAAATTAATATATCTGTTGGTAACTACAGATAAAACAGAATAAGTATAATTAGTGAGGGTTACTACATAGTCCCATTTATCATATTTCAAGATATAAAAACTATGATACCTACTGTAAATTTTATATTATTCCTCTACATCATTGTTTCATTAGGTATTAAAATGAAAACAACAAGTATTTGAGTTTTATTTTCAGGAAATAGATAGCCTTGAGGATTATTTACTGAACGTAGAGTTTAAGTGCATATTTAAAATTGATATGTTTACATTTAGTTTAAATATTATGCAAAACTTACCTTCTATACATACTACATGATCTCTGATTTGCTGGGCAACTATACCATCAGGTATAACATCTATTAAGTCGTATATGGCATAAATACTAGGATGTACACTTTCAAATCTTTGGATTTCTTGTCTAATAGACACTGAATTGTTCATGAAAGGGTGCAAATGAGTACGGGAGTTCATTTCTTACTAAACTAGGACTATTTTTTATGGTAGAAAGACGTCATAAAACACTGTCAGTTTTATATGTTACACTTAAATTTATATCGTATTTTTACGAAAATCATTGTTCCAGTATTTCACAGTATATCGCCACTTTTGTAAGATTAAAAACACAAATAATTTTTTTTATTTTAGGTTAAGTTTAGACACTTCTCGATTTTCTACACCTTATCCTCCCACTACTTATGTATGGATACCGTTTGTTTGTGTTTATTACTTGATTGACATAAATAAGGTTTGTTCGCATGAGCATATCGGCTTACTCCATAGAACTCGAGCTTGAGTTTGACGTGTAACCAAAATGCGACCACAGGTCAAATCAAGAATATATCTGTATTCTTTGCACGAACCACAAAGGAAATGAGTATTGAGTACGCGACCAGAGTTTGCGATGTAAATTATAGACAGGTCAGGAGTTAGCAATAATAAATAAATTTTAAAAATTACTGAATTTATTCGCGAAAAAGTAGATGAAGAATTGTTAATTGGAAAAGTGAAAAAATCGAAAATATTTTGCCCCATGTGGTCATAAAGTACACATTATGACCCGCACGGTTATTAAGGCGCAAAAAAAGAGTTCTTTCGATTAACAAAATACAAATTTACGTTTTTATATGAGCTGGTTGTATTATTAAAAACAAACTGGTATGAGATAAAAGGTGATATGAACCACGGGTGCTAATAGATATATACCCTCGGGCAAATTACAAACCCTCGGGCAGGAGGCCCTCGGCTTCGTAAGACTGTCGCCCTCGGGGCATAATCTACTTCTTACCCTTGACACATAAACAACCATTAAAACGTTTCATCCTATCACTAGCAGCAATCCCTCGGAGCCGTCTTTGATACTTAGAGAGTGACTGGACATAGTAATGATCATTTTTAAGTACTGCCATTACTTGAACAGGACCAATATATTTTTGAACCAGCTTGCCACTAGTTAGGCCTCTAATTATTGGTGAACTTTCCACCAGAACCTTTTAAATTCATTTGCAGTAATACGATTTTTATTATAGCGTCTTTTCATTGCGTCCGCGGTTTTGTTAATGTTATTCAAAGCTTTTACACGATTTATGTCAATTTTTTCTACTCTGTCTGCAATTGTATATAGCATCTCTATAAGAGGTATTCTTTTTTGATATTTTGGGTCCAACCTTGTTGAGTAGCATTTGAAAGTCCGATCGCTGCATTCGAAAAAAGTTGGTGAAACCAACGTCATTTCGGTATTCCAAATTCAAAGAGTCTTCTTCATCCAAAATTAAATCTTTCATTAATTCGCTAGCCCTGTACAGCTGCCGTCATCTCCTAAGGCTCGGGCGAATCCAAAATCTTCTTTGACATCTTTTTTGGGGCTGATTTAAAGCGAGTATCACCACAGCCATGGCTGACATAGCGACGTCGCATAGTCGGTAATCATTTTGAAAACACTAAGGACACTTTCAAAAAAACTTCTAAAAAGTACTCTTCAACGAAGTCACCAGTCTTGGTGTTGAAACTAAATAATGTAGGTAGAAATAACCGGTCGGCTTCGTTTTCGGTGTGGACGTCGTGCCGGCCCGAATGTACCCGCCCGGCTTAGCCCACCCGGGTCAACGCGCCCGGCCTACCGCGGCATAGTGTGAACCCTGCTTAATGTTCGGGAAACTCCATCACAGTCTGGCCGAATACGTCCTTTCTCTGCCTATTGGAAGCACCGCCTTGTCACGAGATACCGGCTGGAGTGTACCTGTGAGTCGCTGGTCAAGAAGACAGCATCGAAGTTTGATTTACTTGGTGAAGGAGTATTTTGGGGAAGATTGGACAAACAGGGAAGACCTTTCATGGTACAAAAACTTATTAGGCAATAACGAAGGAGAAAACCTAGATATTTCGAAGAATAATGAAACCCAAGAAGAGTTCCTTCTCCTGAGAGTCTATGGAGTTCAATCGATTCTAGAATAGTGGGTGTTTCATGAAGAAGAAGTATTTTGTTCTCTCTTGGACATATAAAATTTTATGAATAAGTGCTCAGTGCTACTCCCATGAGATTTTACATACAAAAGATAAATATTTGCCGAACCTGTATATATATTTTTGAGTTTATATCCGTCATTTCTTCTTTTAAAAATGCTTGAAGTTTAGGATACCAGGATACTATCCTCTATGAAAAGAATAGTATATATTTGATGAAGACTTTAATACAGCACATTTTTTGTGAAAGTACCTATGCCAAAAGCACGTTGTCTGAAACTGCAGTAGCAGACTTTGTTTGGCACACTTTGTTTGGCATACCTCTTCCTTGATTTTTCTGACAGCATCAGCTTGACGTAGTTGATGAAATAGCAAAGCCTATGACGCTGTAGAAACCGGTGAACTAATAAATGTTACTTACATCCCTTATATTACAAATAACTATTAACTATTTCAGCAGGTTCATTTCCAAAATAAACTGCTGTATTAACTCTTAATTTTGATTGACGTAAGGTCAATCAACTGTCAATTAAATCGCAAAAATTCATGGTATTGTGAGCATGTGTTTCTCTTATTAATATTATTACATTGCTTAACAAAAAAACTACATATATACTTATTATATTACATTAAATAATTAAATAGTACCACGCTACTGATTATTGTGCTGTTGAAACTAACCGGTCTGTTGTAACGACTAGTTTTTTTCACAGCATTTGAAATAAACAACGATCTGTCTTAAAGAAAATATGGTTTTTAATGTATTGTGAAAATTATTGCAGGTAAGTTCGTACCCACTTTGTTATTGTATTTACGTTACTAAATTTTATATTTCGTATAATAACGCTCAAAACGATGAAATTGTAATGATAATTTACATCAGTGATCAGTTAAAAAAGAGTATAATAAGAATGGAAAAGCTGGTGTTGGTGAATTTAATCCAGAGTATTATTTATTAATATTATAATTAATTTGGTGCTTCAGACTATAATAGAAAACTGGTTAATTTTTTAGTTTTAACTGTGAGGTCAATATTTTATTTATTTTCATAAGACGTTTGGTTGTTCCGGTCAATGACACAGGTATAAAAACTTATTTGCATCGATTGCTTTTTATGTTTCGCGAATCACGAACCAAAACGGATGTTTATGATCGAAAATGTATGTATACGGGTCCAAACTTATTTGACTAATTACGCAGAATAATTATTAATACAACAAGAATATAAACCACCCTTTGTGCACTTTATATTCGAGTTGTATACATGATTTTCCTCCAACACTCTTGTTTTTCAATAAAAAAATACCCTTTATTATTAACGTTTTAAAAGCAAACGTCCAATTTTTATCGTTCTTGTAGTGAGAGCAAAATTATTATGGACAAAGAAAGTGATTTTGACTTAATACATCTGATATTCTTGTATCTTTAGAGTAGGAAGGGTGAGTCTAGGTTCATAGCACTTAGGCTACATGTGACCCTTTGTACATTCTCCCGAGGAGTTGTCCCCCCAGGTTGTCATCCTGTCCTTCCCAGGAAGGTGGACAGGTCACTAGGAGATATCTCCTTTATATCGACAGGTGTAGGCCAAAACTCACCGAACACACCCTTTCTTATTGAAGATAACTCCGGATACTCGCATAAGACATGCCTGACAGTTTCATCTTCCTGTTCACAAATGCTGCATAGAGGTGTGTTCACTAGCCCCATAGTATGAAGGTGTTTCCTTATATAGTTGACAGTGGCCAGTCAGAAATCCCACTGTTAAACGTAGGTTTTTCTTGGTCATCGCCAATTATTTCTTCGGCGCCAGCTTCCCAGGGTCGCCCAGGGTGATCCTGGCAATACTGCATCCTTTGATTCCATCCCATCTCTCAAGGAATGAGCATGGGTGTAACGTTTGGCTAGTTTCGCAATTGTCGAATGCGTTGGACCGTAGGTGTCACTGGGTCCTCAAATTTTTAGTCCAGCACTGGCAAAAGAATCGGCAATGCGATTACCCTAACTCCTGTCGTGCCCTTTAACGCACCTCAGGATAATATTGTTATCTGCCGCGGCGTAGCTAAATCTTGGTGGCACTCTAGTACTATCCCCGATCTAACATGTTGTAATGCAGCAGGATATAGTCAGAGTATTTTCATATCATGTCAGTTAACTCATCTAAGCAAATAGCGTTGGTCGTGAAAACTCAATAGACCATTCCAGAACAACTAATAACCCCATGAAACGAGTAGACTTCATTACTTTGAATGGAAACAGTTTTCACTATCGAGTTTAAAGTGAAAAACAGGTAGAATAGGGTGCCCATTTAATTGCCAGTGAGTACATGTCCATTGCGTCCTAAGATGGCCGCGAAAACCCTAAATTATTGCTATTATTATTACTTAACGGACACTTGAAATGTAAATTTCATTGCACTACCCAACAACTGCTGATTATCTAATTATTATCACTTTTTGACGTATTACCTCTTGTGTGTAGTATGGATAAATTTATCAGAAAATATGGTGTTTCATTTTGTGGGAAACGGGATCCCGCAGCAGATATATACGAAAGGAGAAACTACTTTTTCCCACTACTAGCTATGAAGCTGCTTCTTCTGGCCGACTGAGAAGTTGAATTTCTCTATTACTGGTTAATAATTTTCGATTATTAACCTAGGTCAATACTGGACAAATTCAAATATTTTGAGAATTCAGGGATAGTAGTTCAACAAAAACTTGTGCAACATAATTTTGTATACCCAGGAGATTGTCTTCAACATATTTGATGCTTGAAATTACCAATCAAGATGGAATTATTTGAATAAAAATGCCATTAGTTTAAAACTCGCGCTCAACCAAAAATGACTGATGACATAACGAGTACGTTCATAATATATCGAAAACTGACCGTAAACTTGTCAGTCAGACGACGGAGTAGACACTTCTTGTGGTGCGTTTGTGAATTATTTTTAATTATTGTTTTAAATTTGGCTAGTGGTGGAAAAAATTGTATGGTGTTGAAGACATTATAAACCTCGCACCTTATTCTTGGTGCTCGGTCAATAATAACAGTCTTCACCACCTTGGTATGTATAATATTCTATTTGGTTCTTGTTATAGACGAATACAGCGGCATAATTTAAATCGCAGAAATGAAGTATTCACATTAGATGAAAAACTTCAGGCAATACGGCGGCGTAATAATGACAAAATCCTGAAAAATGTACCTTTGATTATCCGGAATTGCTGTGGTCCACATTATTCAGGATAATCCGATTTCTACATATATAACTTTAACTTGACGCTTGGCGCACTCATGTTCGTGCTGCAATCCTTGAAGCTTTGCTGGCACAGTACACAGTACCTCTTGCATCAGTGTTCAAATAATGCTTCTTGAAAACCAGTTCTGGAACTCTGTAAATTTAATAATCAAAATATATCACGAGCTGAAGTAATACTAGTTATCAAAAATCCAATTTCTTACCAAAAAATGTAATATTTTTCCTAGTTTCAATAAATCAGCATATTAGGTGGTAAGAGTGTAGCCTTTTCCAAAATTCACCTTTCGCCCTGTATATTAGACCCTAAATAATAGGTAGATACTCCAGTTCCTCATGATTCTCCCTGTATAAATGTTTGTAACACTAACAAATTCCCACAATTTATGAGGCAATTAAATCTGATTTTATATATTCAAAATTAACAGTTTCTCATGACTCACCCTGTACAAATGTGTGTGACACTGGGAAATTCACAAAATTTATGAAGCAATTAAATCGAATTTTATATATTCGGAATTATCAGCCACTAAACCAGTGGAAAAAAAATATTTGAACGTTATTGTTACCGTTTAGCGACCTCGTTTTAAAAGTATTCAAAAAAGTTTTAAATATTGAACCATGAGATAATTTTTTGTAGTTTCTTAAGTGAGGTGCAGTGGACCAAAGTTGAGGTCGCTTAAAGTAAGTTTTTCGTTTAGATTCAATCAATTGAATAGGAAATATAAATAAAAACAAACGATTTTTATGATTGTCGTTTTAAAATGAATTATTTTTACTTAATGTAATTTGTCTGATTCAAATATACGTCTAGGAGCATGGCGTAATTAATGTATATCTAAAAAAGGGGACTGAAATTGTGATATGCTTCAGTTTTTCTTTACACTAATGGTGTTCAAAATTTGACACTTAAATGTGTTCTAGAAATAACTAAAATTTTTGAAGATCACTGAGTGAGTGTGAGTGACAAAATTGAGAAACTTTGAGTCCAATAGTTCTTAATCTATAGATTCAAATTGAATGTAATTTGGAAATTAACTATATTATAGGAAAGTCGGAAATCTCCTGCATAGAATCGAGAAAATTATAGAACGGCGTTAACTTTTTTTCTCGACTTGGGAGTGGCTTAGACCCAAAATCTCAGACATTAATGATATAAATTTACCAGCCACTTTGTGAACTTTTCAATAATGTTTCAAGGAGGGCCAAAGTCCCTATTGCCGCCTATGGCGTTATAATTTGGCGCTCTTTTGATATACGTTGTGACTTGAAACATTATAAAACGTAGAAATAATGTCTTATGTTCCAGATTATCTGTGATGGTGGCGATCGGAGTTATATTGTATTTTGTCCTTTCCGTACAAGCCAAAGATCCGAATATAGAAGAAGAAGAAATACACGCTTATAACTTGTTGCAGACTATTAATAAAAAGAATGAGGAAAATTCCTATAAATCCAGTATAGCCCAATGGGACTATGATTCAAATATAACGGATTTCAACTTGGAAAAAAGTGTAAGTAATATCTCAAAATGAAGTAAAACCACAATATTTGTCACAAGGAGGACCAATCAACTTGCTGCTACTATTTTTTACTCTAATTTTATGTTTCGAGCAGGCTTACAATTTAGCCTACTCATTAACTGTTCTCAATAGTCAATAATATTATTTTATGATTGTCTATTCAGCAACATTCATAACTACATACTTTTATCTTATTATAGATTTATATCTTTTTTTTTCGGGCTGAGATCATCTAAGATCATGCTCTCCACTATATTCATCTGTAACACCCTCCATCCATTCTCTACATGTTTTCTTCCCGCGGTCCGCTTTCTCCTTCCTCCTATTTGCCCAGACTCGTCCCTTGTTTGTACATTTATATCTAGAATTTTGTAAATCAATTTCCAAATTCCACTCTTAATGTCGTTCTTCTTTTTATTTTTTAGTTGACTATATCAGCTGAAGTCGCAGAAAGCGAAAAAGAAACATGGCAACAGGTTAAACAATTCAATTGGAGAGCCTTTTCGGACTACGATTTAAGGAGACAATTCATGTTATATTCAGTATTAGGATCCTCCGCCCTACCAGAGAATGATTATAAAAATTTAAAGAAGAATATTAGCGAAATGGAAGCTACGTATGCGAAGGCAAAAATTTGCGATTATCAAAATAAAACCAAATGCGATTTGTCATTGGAGCCAGGTATTTCAATATTTTCGAGTTACACACTTATTTCATATACAGGGTTAAGTGTGCAAAGATTCTCCACTTCAAAAAGAATAATTATACAGTGTGGAAACCACTTATGGAATAAAATTCTTTATGTCATTATTTTGGAAAATTATAAAAAATGCCGAGACACGTCAACTTTTGAATTGAGTTGTGCGTTATGTAAACATAAATGTAAATGTACAGGGTGATTCACGCAAGTATGCCATAGTCGGTGTTGCTTTTTTTTAATGAAACACCCTGTATATTTGCATATTTTTGCAATCCTCTTAATGAACCGATTCCAACAAACTGAATAATGTATGGTCAATTATGAATTATACAGGGTGAAATTTTTATTTTTACAGTTATTGAACAGATACATAAAATAACTGATGTATTTGATATATATATATATATATATATATATACATTAAAATAAATGCTCAAAATGTTCTCCACCTAGTTGATGGCAATAGCACAGTCTCCTATAGAACTCCTCCTTAACTTTGTTCAAAGTTTGAGGTGAAATATTCCGTATTTCTGTAGTTATCCTGTCTTTGAGGTCTACAATCTAAGTTGGTTGTGTTGCATATACTTTGTTCTTGAGATAACCCCACAAAAAAAAATCTAACGGCGTAAGGTCTGGCGATCTAGCTGGCCACTCAATAGTACCTTTTCGTCCAATCCATTTATTGGGGAAGATTTCATCTAAATAAGTTCTCACCATTAAAGCATAATGGGGTGTTGCCCCGTCTTGCTGGAACCAAACATTTTCATTCGGTAAGCTAGGATCTATTGCGTTGGGATATAAGTTTGCCAACGCAGGAATAACTTCATTTCTAAGCATATTTAAATATTTTTCAGCTGTCAAATTTCCATCTATAAATATAGGACCAATAATATGGTCGCCTATGTTACCGGCCCAAACGTTCACCTTTTGAGGGTACTGATATGTGTATCACGCATCCAATTAGGATTCTCTGCTGACCAATATCTACAATTCTGTCGGCTTACCTCCCAATTCAGAAAAAATAATGGTACCAAGAGCTATCTCATTTCTGTTCAGCTTATTCATCAATCTTTCGCAGAAATCCATTCTACGATCTGGATCGTCTTCTGTTAACTCCCGCACAAAAGTTAATTTGTAAGTTTTTCTTTTTGAAGACATCTTAGAACAGTTGTATGACTAACATTATTTTCACGGGCAATTTGACGTGTACTTGAAGTTGGATTCTCTTCGACACTTAACAAAATATCCACTTTCACATCATCTTCAACGAAGTGTGGGTTTCTTTTCAATGGTTTGACATGTCCAAGTTCTCTGAATTGCGCATGAATTTTAGACACAGTACTTTGTGAAATATTAGGTAATTCGGGATACCTGTGATTAAATAAGTTTGCCACTTCTGCAGTTATCCCCGTACCCGATCATCATTAAAATCTCAATTCGGTGAGTCTCAGTTAAATATTCCATTGTTATGTCGGCAAGGAAAGAATGTGTGAGAAAGATTTTACTTTTTCAGTATAAACTGTCAACACATCAACAACTGACAGAATAGAAAACAATCCACATTATTTACCGATTTTGTCTAATTATTGGCGTTTTTAGGCAATTTTTAGGTATTTATGATAAAATTCATTTACGTAGCAGGTTTTGTTTAATATACAAATACGTCTAATAATTAGTTAGTTTAGATTTTTGATAAATCCATATTTAGCTAATTTAAAAAAAAGTAAGTACTCACCAATATTTCAAGTGTAATGAATTATTAATTTAAAAATTTCACCCTGTATAATTCATAATTGACCATACATAATTTAGTTTGTTGGAATCGGTTTATTAAGAGGATTTCAAAAATATGCAAATATACAGGGTGTTTCATTAAAAAAAAAAAACACCGACTATGGTAAATTTCCTCAAAGTTGACGTGTCTCGGCATTTTTTTTTTTTAAAATGACATAAATAATTTTATTCCATAAGTGGTTTCCACACTGTATATTCCCCCATTTTTGTAACATTCTGTAGGATACGACATTCGCTCTGTACATATTTAGATATGCTTCTCTTATTTTTTTTAGAAATAACGCACATTATGGCCAACTCAAGAGTAGAAGAAGAGTTAAAACACACGTGGAAAGAATGGAGAAACAACGTAGGTCCGAAATGTAAAGAAAATTATAAACATTATATAGAATTATCGAATCAAGCGGCAAAATTGAACGGCTTTGAGAATCAAGGAGATTATTGGTTGTTTAACTATGAAGATCCAAGTTTTAAAGATCAAATTTCAAAATTATGGGATCAATTGAAGCCATTATACCAACAAATTCACGCATACGTTAGGTATAGACTTAGAAAAAAATATGGAGATGTCGTTTCTGAAAAAGGACCAATTCCGGCACACTTGTTAGGTAATAATATGGTGTCAAAAATGTAACTTCAGTCATAAGTATGAAACGCGTAACTGAAGATGTTTTTGACACTAGGCAAACTTTTTTCTCAGTATATTTTTGCCAATTTTCTTTAAAATTTACGTCGTTGTCTGCTTTCAACGGCTGTCAAACATCAACGAAATGACAGTAGACTTAGATAGCAATAGACGCATAGAGAAATAAATAATAAGATAGGTCTTGGAACGTATCGAAGGAGTTGGAGCAGCGTTTGTGCGCCGCCTGTAGCGCACGACGCTTCAAAGAGTTCAAAGCAACTATTATTTGATTACCTCTTTGGCCTTTCTGTAAAGTACTCACTTATTTTCATCATTTGGAACTAGAAAACCAATATTAAAGTGCAAAATCATTTAATTGCAAATATTATTAAATATGCAAAATCATTTAATTGCAAATATTATTAAATATTACGCATATCCAGAAAGTTTAAAAATTCAAAAAGCCCACGTCTTAAGTGATAGTTCACACCTCTAACCAAAGTACGCGCAAATGGTAACTTTGTGCCACAGAACTCTTCACGTTTAACAGCTCTCTTATTATTTATTTCTCTATGAATAGATCAGCGCAACAGAGTTATTGCTCCAAAAATTTAAAAAGTCATTTGAGAGATATTGCCAATTGCAATACCGCATACCGTGCGGTATTTATGTAGCTCTATTTCAATAACGATCTGACTAATATTTATTTGGAAATAAGAGCTATTGCCTTCACTATAATTTAATAACGTAGCGCTGCTTTATGTAGGAAGTGACATAACCTGTCTTTTTCTGTACATACTTATAATTTAAAAAAAATCAAAAACCAAACAACCTTACTATTTGCATATTTTAGACGCAAACCTCAAAACAAACTAAACACCATCTAAACAATAAACACATTGATGAACAATAACTTCAACCTCAGAAATCCGATGCGATTAGTTCTATTTTGTCAACTGCGCAGGACAATTATGTGACGTATTTATAATAACACTCAACGATATGTAACCGTAAATTACGCGAAGCGCTAGAGACGTAAAGAAGTGAATCGCGCATTTAATAAACGTCAAAATACCGCAAAAGTAATTACCGCAGACCATTTTAAAACAAGCAATATCTCTCTATTTATGTAAATTTATATTGATTGTTTATTTTGGAATATTTTAACAATTAAATGATTTTTAGGAAATATGTGGGCTCAAACATGGAGTAATATTGCTAGTTTTACTTTGCCTTATCCAGATGTTGAAGATATTGATGTAACATCAGAAATGGTGAAACAGGTGAGAATATTTTATTCTTTATAAACATACGGATGAGAGTTTTATGTATAACAATCTCGGGGCTGGTATGATATACGAATTGTTTTTGATGGAAAAATAATTGCGTAATGGAGGAAAAAACAAAACGACTTTTAGGAAACTTTAACCCCTTTGATAAGGACGGTTTTACGACTGTTTTGGAACGTGAGATCCAAGTACACATGTCAAAAGTGTCCTTGTATAGGTACATTCTTGTTAAGCTTTTATTTGTTTGAAAGCGAATGAATACTCCCAGATATTCAACGTCTTTAGAAATTTCTAGTTTTTCTCCGAACAATTGTACTTTAAATTAAGGGAACATTGAATACTAAACGTACCGCGTACATATTAAAACACGCAACCCCCGTATCAAACAATTAATCCTTAAATAAACCAGGTATGAAGGTAGTAATTCGCGTGATCCATGTATATACTATACAGGTGTGTTTTAACGACCTTTTTCCGGATAGTCTTTATAAGCGCTACATAAAAGTGCCGACAAAGATTACAGAATAAAAACATGAGATGTTTCACTCCAGGGCTGTCCCAAACGGACGCCGCTCTCATAAATTATGTTTAGGACTCGCTTTTGTTGTCAATAACGAGACCGGTAAATACCAGAGAAGTTCGAAAAGCTTATTTTATTTTAAGCTATACAGGGGTAATTAGAGAAATATATATTTAAATTAATAGGATTCTTTATCACAAAGGTTTATTTTTAAATGTTAATTATTTCGAAAAATGTTCGGGATATGAATGTGAAAAGGTAAGTGAAAAAAAAACTTGAATTTTTAAAATGAATCAATTCACAGTTTTTATCCAGCATCTTGGTAATTTTGTAAGGTAATTTTGATAATCTAGCAGCAAGTTTGGAGTTTGGCTTATGTATTAAATTTAATCTATTGTCTTTCAAATCTTTCAATATACATTTGAGAATAAAATATATACGGACTCTGGTATGGAGACTTGCATAATATTTGTAAGGAAATTGATTACATGGATGATGAAAAGAAAATTTGGTAAATTCGTTCAAAAGGAACTGACCAATTCCCCTTTGGTTAGCTATAGAATTGAATTTTTGTGTTTTCTTGCTTAATGTACTTGTTTATATAATATCCTTATTATAAAAATAAATCCGTGATTTTGTATTAGCAAATATTACAAAATATTTAGTGTTTAAGCTTTGCTATTAAAGAAAAAAATATTAATGTAACTTTTTGCTCATTTAAACATTTAATTAATAAATTTAAAAATTCTATACAACATAAATATAAAACACCAATAAACACCGTTCTAAAATAACAGCGCTTGACGGGCGACGTCCCGTATAATATGCCAAATTAAATGCAAGTGAGGACGTAGCGACGTACTGTACCATCCAAGTCACCAGCGGCATCGGTGCTTTACGCGATAAATTCGAACGAGCGAAACATCTTATATTTTTATTCTGTAATGTTTGGTGCCGACGACGAGTGATCCTACAATTCATGTCTATGTACGGTGGCTGTGCCGAGCACCTTTTACTTTACCCTTTACCCCTACTCAGCGGCTGGCTGTAACGCGACATGCGATATATGGACGAAAAACTTTATTTATTTTACTATAATTATAATGGTAAAATTACTTGTTGTTTTTTAGAATTATACTGCTCTAAAAATTTTCAAGACCGCAGAAAATTTTTTCGTTTCGATTAATCTTACAGCGATGCCCGATAGTTTTTGGGAAAAATCAATATTGGAAAAACCACACGACAGAGATTTAGTTTGCCATGCGTCCGCTTGGGACTTTTACAATCGAAAAGATTTTAGGTAAGTTTATCTACAATTGTACATTGTTTTCCCCTTAGACAAGGAAAGAGAGTGGACGCGTAACCAGAGTCGTAAAACTGTTACCGCCTGCCACATCGCGGATGGGGTCAGGGGCGTAACATAATGTTTGTAATACATTTTTTCCAATGTAATAATACCAATTTGTTTTGAGAATGAATGAATGCTTGTTAAAGGCACATAATGGGTTGGTATCAAAGGAGGTAAATCAATAAATTAATCTATTATAAAAATGAGCACCTAGATTTAATCTTGAGAAATTTAAAAATTGGTTACCCACGCCACTGCTATAATGGTCGTTTTGAACATAGAATATACGTTATATATGCAAATCTTTAATGAACATTATTAAAACTCGTCATCCAAATACTAGTATTAGTTGAATTAAAGACTGAATAATTACATACTTAAAAATCATTTGTCAGAGATAACTCTTTCGTCATTTAAAAGAAACAAAACTACATAGTCCATTATGCATATAATTATTTGTTTACCTGTGAAATGAAATTCCAATCTCCTTTTTCTCGCTTCGACTTCGGCATCCGTAAGCACAACAATTCACCATTTTTCAGTTCAAAAATAAATCACAATCTTAATAATTTTCACTTAAAAATTCACGAAAGAAACACACGCCGTTTTCGCTTTGTCTGCCACATATAAAATGGCGTCCAGCAAAAGTGTGTGACAGATCGCAAGTGTCAAATAAAGCGAAGTGCGGTATCCATATGCTTTCCTAATCTAAGGTTTTCCCATTCATATGTATACATACATCCATCTTAATCTTCCCTTTTTCATAAAGTTAAAAACGCGGTTTAAGTAATTTTGACAGTTATGGTGATTTGACATCTATTAATGGTCAGAATGATGATATTGTGATATAAGGTTTGTTCGTAGAACAGTTAGAAACTGTCAGATTTGTTCGGAGTTTGGAGAAACATTGCACACCGACATCTGAAAAGTGACATGATGAAGTTGTAGGAGATTTTTCAACGACCTTTCCAAATCTGTTATTATTTTTTATGAACGCTATTTGGTAAAAAGTTATCTCTCGTTTGACAGTTTTGTACAGGAATCCCTATGTCGCATCTTATAAATAACACAGTGTATGCACTCATGTTTTTTAAATCTACTGACACCAAATTTTTTTTATAGAATAAAACAATGTACAGATATAAACATACAGGATATGGAAACAGCTCATCACGAAATGGGACACATCGAATACTTTTTGCAATATAAAGATCAACCAGTTACATATAGGACAGGAGCTAATGATGGTGCGTATGAAAAATATGTATACGAGGATAAAACAGAATATAACAATAACTACTGATACAGCCTAATGAAGGAGAGGTCCTCTAAGTGCTTTGTATTCCACCAGCATATCAGTCGAACTTTCTACTTCCATTTCTAGATTCCCTCTCGCTCCACTAGCTTGATCATCTTGAGGATCCCATTCAATCGGCAATATCCTGTTAGTACAATTGTCAAACTTCTCAGTCTTAGGCTGGCTTAGGCATTAATTTGTCCTCACTTTGTTGTAGCTACCCAGGAGTATCTTTGATTGTTCTAGCCCAACTTGATCTTTCAAATAGTCATAACTCTTTTTCGGGGTTAGAAAAATTGCAACAAAACCAAAAACTATGACTACTTCTTTGAAGGATAGATGTTAATTTTCTTTGTATAAATGTCTCATGGGTTTAGTTATGTTATCCTGATTCGTCCTCGTATACGGTACATGAAAAAACTATGTTCACGGTTTCAAGAATACATTTTTATGTTTTAAGGTTTTCATGAGGCTGTTGGTGATTTGATCTCCTTGTCGTTCAGTTCAACGAAACATTTGCGGAAAATAGGATTATTAAATTCGAAAACTGATGATCCGAGGATAGTACTCAACAATTTGTACAAGGTAAGTGTTTATAGTTAAGCGATATTAACAACTAATTCGGGCCTGTTTCATAAGTTTCATTAATTGACAAGTTGAAGAGTGAATAGTTGACACATTTTGGTTTTATAACGAATATGTCAATTTGACAAGTGACTAGTTGAGTAGTAGCAATTTAGACAAGTGGATGCGTAGCCCGAGCTGTAAAAGTGCCATCTGCCACATCGTCGATGGTGTCAGTGGCGTAACATAATGTTTGTAATGCATTTTTCCAATTTAATAATAATTGTTTTCAAAGTTATCAGAAATGAATGAATGTTTGTTAGAGCAACATATGAGAAAAATGAGGACTCCTTACCTTTGCACGCCTCTTCCAAGTTGCCCATGTCAGAGTCCCTCAGTTCTTCCTTAGTGCAACTCTCTGAAACCAGAGCAATAAACTTTGCGAAAGCCAAGGTCATTCCAAGCTTTAATTTTATATTCGGCTGTTACTTTGTCCGAAAAATTTGCTTCTATTATATGTTTTCTGAGCTTTATTTGATCCAGTAATACAAGCTTCTGCTCCACTAAGTATTCAGGTACATATTTCTAAAATAGTAAAGATATAGATAAAATAATACCCTTTTTGGTGTGCGTCATCGATTGTGACGTATATCGGGGTTTTCGGCATGTCGTTTATTTTATTTGCTATTTTGACATATAGCTAACCTTAAATTTGATAAATAAGATCATCAGGATTGTATTTAGCCAAATTCGAAAAGGCTATGCAATTAATAATTACCAGCTTCTTTTTCTGACTGAAAATACTTGAGAACTTTCAAAATACTTATGTTTTTCCGTGTATTCATCCATATTTTTGTATTATTAATATAAATAAAACAATAAGATTAATATTCACTTTTCATAAATAATAATTGACCATAAACAACAAAGTACAGACCTGTCAAGAACTGTCAGTGTAACAGTAGAAAAAGACGTATAATAAGACTTATTGCCGCTACGAAAGTAACGCCTTCATAGTATTTTAAGCTCTTGATCGATAGGTTGAGCTTGAGCGTAATCTAAACATCAACCAATCAAATTTTTGTAAGTCAAAGATTAGGGTTGACGTTTGTAATATATTTAAACGGTTCATTATTGTGATATTTTGATTGGGATTAATCACAGACCTGCCTTTTTTTCCAATTCTTCCTACGTAATGTGTTACAAAGACATTAACCATACTAACTTTTATTATTAAAATAGCTTAAGCCAGTCTTGGTTATTATTTGTGATACAAATTGCTTACTAAACAGATTGTCAACTTGTCAGTTGGCATATCATAAAAATATAGAAACTTGTGAAACAGATATTCACATTCCTTGTCACCACTGTTCAACGTGTCAAACTCCATGGACTAGGCCCCTCTATGCTAACTGGCTTAAGCTGGTTTTCGCGATTTTTTTATGTAGTCTCATCAGTAGTTGAGTGAAAAAGAAAGAATAAAAAAACTAATTAATTGTGACAGTTTACTAAAAATTAGACTTAGTAAACTACAATACATTTAAAGATGTAAAAGATAATAGTTAAATACTGTTATAACGCCTTACAAAGTTTTTGAAAATTACTTTTCGAATAAGAGATCATTCACTAAGTAGAAACAACTACTTCTCTGGCTTTATACCACGACAGATATTGAATTACACTTCTAAGTTAGACGGGGCTGGGATATCTTCACGATTTAACCAACCATTATGTTTGTAATAAGAAGGGACATTATCACTTGTAGACCGGTTTCAGTTTTGCAGGAAGCTGTAATTCAGTAAACATTCCTTTATAATTAAATTGACTATAATCCCACTTCTGCTCATCACTCTAATTATTATTTTAACAAAATTTTAGATTGGATTGGACAAAATAGCGTTTTTACCTTTTGGATATTTGATAGATCTTTGGAGATGGGACGTTTTTGCAGGAAATACCACATCAGATAATTATAATTGTAAATGGTGGGAGCTTAGAGAGAAATATCAAGGCCTAGAGCCTCCAGTCGATCGGTCAGAAGAAGATTTTGATCCCGCCGCTAAATATCATATTGTTGCCGATGTTCCTTATCTCAGGTATAATTAATACTACGTTCTTTGATTTATGGCAGCAAATTCTCTACAGGTTCGTTTATAGCAGAAAGATACAATAATTTCTCGCTAGTATTCCAATGAATAGGTACAATAGTTATAGTGGTACTTTCAGTACATCCATCCGGCACAACAGTAGACCCAACCAAATACAATAACATCTTGAAATGTAAAAAACGTCATTACTCGAAACATTTTCAATATTTTAATTTGAAAATTGTTTCCTTAGTTTGTGACTATAAAAGTTAACTTCTACCAAATTTTCATTAGAATCGCACAATTTTTGCCAAAACTAAAAATGAAAATGCAGTTTTTTGGCGTTTTTCGAACTAATTTCAAGGTTATGTGAAAAAATCTCCAATACAAAAGTTGTAGATCTTCCTGAGCTCTACTACCTTGATATTCAACTTTTTTTCTAGAACCTCAACCTTGGTCGGAAATCCCAATAATGTATTTTCCCACTTCCCAATTTATCCCTCCCATTTTTCTGCTGCTGCATTTATTCTTTCCTTGTTTGTAATAGCCCCCTCTACAACTTCCACATTGGATAAAATGGAAAGCGCCTCCATACAAAGTATTCCAGGAGAGGAGATTGAAAAAAAAGTTTATTTTTGTTAACTTAGTTAATTTGCTGAAAAAGAAATAAAAAAAGAATTGATATTACTTGACTATAATAATATATATTTTTTAAATGTTTTAGGTACTTCATAAGTTTCGTAATACAATTTCAATTCCATAGAGCACTTTGTGAAAAAGCAGGTCAATACGAACCCAATAATGCCAACAAACCCCTTCACGAATGCGACATATATGAAAATACTGTCGCTGGAAATGCCCTCAAGTAAGTAAAATGGTATATCCATTAAAACGAATGTCATATTTTAAACTAAAGGTGGATTCGTGCAAGAAGAAATTGAAACTAAGATTAATTTAAAACTAAAAGTAAAAAGATAAATATCTGCATTAGCAATAGAATTGAATAACCCTGTATGCTGTATGTACTTATGCAAAACAATATTTGTCCACGACCACCTAATAATAAGTCAATATTTTACCTCCTAACTAAAGGTATATGGTACCCATATATCAACTGTCGTGAATTATGGTTCATAATACACTGTAGTGTATTATGGTTCATAATTCACGACTAGAATACGACTACAATATGAAATAAACTATTAAATCTGTGTATTTTGTTCAGGAAATTTGTTTCTGACATATATCGTATCTATAAAATATTGTAATTTTTAGTATTGATACTTTTCATAACGATATTTTCTAATATTAAGTATTTTAAAACAATATATTTATAACGGTACGTTGTATTGATACTTTCTACAGTATCGCCCAT
Organism: Galerucella tenella; assembly: GCA_910591685.1. Classification (NCBI taxonomy): domain Eukaryota; kingdom Metazoa; phylum Arthropoda; class Insecta; order Coleoptera; family Chrysomelidae; genus Galerucella; species Galerucella tenella. The sequence continues at coordinate 27,128 of CAJUYH010000505.1, read as the reverse complement.
CTCTATATATGTCAAATTATTTGAAGTAGATGCCACAACATTTTGAGGTTAGTAATATGCCAAATCGCTACTGACTTTTATTTATTAATAAATAAATTAAGTGTCGTGGAAAAAGTATAGTATTCTACTCGCAATTTATGGCCATATTTCACTTGGGTGACTTGCGCCCCTCGCCTGCGGCTCGTGACGCAAACGTCACCCATCGTGAATTATAGCTATCATAAATTGCTCGTTTAATAATATACTATTCTCTCTCTCGTTCTGACCATAATCCTTAGTTGCCAACTTTTCTGTGTCAAATTGTATTTTGTGAATGATAAACTATTTAAATCATCTAAATTATCTAAAAGTTTAACTTCTAAACAGACACCAATACTCTCCTCCATCGTATGATATATTTGTTGGAATTATTTAAAATAAGTATATATTGTTTTAATAATTTTATGGTAATGACATTTCTTTCAATTCTTGATTCCTAAAAGTTAACTGTTTCTCATTATATATTGAAATTATTCAATGGAAAAATTATGAAAATTGTGTGACATTGATAATTATTTTGACATATTACATCGTCAGAGTAACAGAAGTTTTATTCGATTTTGATATTTTGGCTAGACCAAATAACAGTGACCTATCTTATAATTGACCTAATATAATCAATAAAAAAAAGTGAATATATGATATTACGAATATTAAAGCTTAGGCTTAATTGGGAATATCCTGGATATCTTTTTTCCCATTCAGTATTCAGTAGAAATTTTTTTTGAGCATTTATCAATGTTCGAGGGTTATTCGAATAGAAAATTTTTTGCTCACTATAGAAAAAAATACAGAGCAAGACAGTATTTTTGGGTATATTTGCTTCTATAGGTAGATAATTATTTCATTAATATTCTCGTCAGTTACATTTTGAAATATTAAATATTTGAAACGTCAAAATCGAAACAATTCAAAATGTATCCATGGTAACGTAATATTATCCTATTATTTTGAGTAGTGAGAATAAACAAGCAAATTTTAGTCCAGTCAAAATTGGCTTTTTGAACTAGATAGCGGGATAGGATAGCTTGCCCCTTCAATAATGAACGCAGTAATTCTAAAACCAAATGTACTACCTTAAATAAAATTGATTAAAAATAAAATAATTCGTATCTCTTTAGGAAAATGCTAAGCATGGGAGGTTCCAGACCATGGCCCGATGCAATGGAGGCTTTAACTGGACAAAGAAACATGGACGCCAGCGGGTTATTGGAATACTTTAAACCTCTCCAAGATTGGTTAGAACAAGAAAATACTAAGAATGGTGTATTTATCGGCTGGGAAAAAACCAAAAGAGGTAACTCAATGTACAAAA